>LUCH01001313.1:123940-145456 GCA_013368495.1 Paragonimus heterotremus
ACAACTTGCTCATAACGTTGTGTTATTCTCAATCCATTTATCAATCTTAATCTAACTTAAACACCATGGAGTGTATGCTTCAATACAACACACAAGGTTGAGTGTGGCTGGATGTTACCTCGCTGCCAAAACCTAGGCAAGAATAGTAGCGATAATTGGGCGCTGAATCCACAACCACGTGATTCGTAAACGGCGCCGTCATTATTGAGCTCTAGAAAATCGTCTTGGTAGGAGGCGCCGTCACCACTGAGTTCTAATAAATCAGTCTGCATGAGCAAATGTCATCAAGAGGATGTTGGACCCATCGATTAGCTTCTGTGAATTGCCAGTCTACCAAGTGGATTTGGGTCAGTCATAGTCTCCCCTGAGAAACGTGATTGACAGTACGTAGAAGATGGACGGAGGGATTTTGATCACTCCCGATAGCTGAAGGAATAAAAGATATTTTGATGAGAAGCAGCGGTGAATTTTATTGCGAACTTCACACACCCGTCCTACTGTTTATTGCAGATGAGATTCTAGCACCAGAATCCTCCAGTATGACCCGAAAATATGATCCTTTTCTTTGGTCAAAATAGATGACAAGGACGGATGATATTTTTTGAGACTGTGCAAAGTAACACGACGACAACGTGTAACTATTGATGACTGACAGATTCGGTGAAGTGAAACTTTCGAAGAAGTGTACGTAGATGGTTGGATGCAGAAAGGTAAATAGTAGGACAGTGCAGAATCGCCGAGATAAGCCATGCACGGTTCGAAGTTAACCCCAGACCAAATGAAACTACAAATTCACGATGAACTCAGCTGTGAAGGAAACTCGAAACCAGTTTTCGTTGCTGACATGGAAAAAGTTGAAAATAATCAACAGGTTGGAAACCATATTGGGAACCATGATTAATTACGCGCAGCGATGGGAATACCTTGAGAAGGAGGACTTACCACAACCAGATCAGACGGTTCCAAGACGAGACAATCGTTTTGACGAAAGGCACCACCGTTCAGGCGTAGACCAAAGCTGTGATATGTATGTAGTATAGCAGGAACAAATGATATATGGAGTAAAACCGACAATGAATACATAATGAACTGCAGACTTAGTGAGGAATATCTGACCCGAAGAGGAGAATGAAGTAAATGACAAATTGGAATGGTGCATGTTCAAAAAATACAAAACGTGAAGAGTCAGGAGAGCAATCAAGATAAAGATGCTTATAAAAGTGGGGAATCGGGGTTGACGTGTTGATGCATCTTGCCACCCAGAGTATATTATATATAAATGTATATTCGTAAATTGGTCACTACCTAATTAAGAATATTATCACACTATTCACTAGTAACACACCGACAATGCCTAATAGCTGCTATTTTTTTTATGTCAATATTGGCTGTTCGAGACAATTCCATCACGATAATTCATCCTCTGGATGGTTTGCGGGACAACGAATGCAGAACAGGATGGTTTTATTATGGGAGTCCACCGTAAAATTCCCAGGTTCCCAGAACATCTTTATAGTTCAGTTGGTAGAATGTATGGTGCGTAAAGAAATGCCGTCTTTGTTGTTCGTTAGAACTCAAGCGGAACAGCGGTATTTTTGTTTTACAAACGGACCGCTTCTTAATCACCATACTATTGAATGTTATCACTCATGTGTCGAAAAGACTGCTGGCATCAATGAAAATCTGCTGTTAAACAGGCAACGATAATTATGCAAACACACACCGCCGAAGTACACTTATGTTTATCTCCGTAACTGATTGATTACCATCCAAGTAGAACGGTATGCAGCTGGCTGGTTGTTACAAATTCAAATGTCCGCCCATAGATCTTCATAATTCTAGGTATTTTAGATTTTGCGTAGAATGTAAACGCCAGAAGGACAACAGACAATGCATAGCACAAATTGATATTAAGCAGCAATTCACTAGATTACCTGGTTGGCAAACTGGACAAAGAGAACAGATGAGAATGCACACACACCATTTACTATTATTCCGTTTTGTGAATTTTTCGCCCCTGGACTTCCAAGCCATGTAGCTAATGGTTACCATAACAGGCGGAAACGATAATATACCGTATATTTCGTTCGTCGAACGACAATTCTTTCACAAAATTTTTCAAAAGAACTACCACCTTAACTGAACATATGCTGAAAACCAATCCGGTAGCAGAAATCCGTGTATTCGGTAATTTTCAACGTGCACAGTGTCGAGCGACTTCTATTTTCTTCTGGAATAGACTCAACAAGTCATGACGCAGAACGAAAACATCTAACTGATTATCGACCCTACCAGGATACCAAATCGAAACGGTGACATTTTCTGGTTAATTTCTGCTTAATGCAAACCCTTGCTAACAGGTTTACCTGACCACGTCTCCATCAGATGCACTCTTTTCGGTCTTCTCCCAAGAACCATGTATCCATTGTGAACAATGTTTAGGCATTACGTTGTGGCGTGCGAAGCGGAACAAATAACCTTTTGCAGTAGCCACATGGGACGATTTTATCACTTTCGACCCCTGTGAGGATGACATTACCAAAGCTCCTTTAGTGATGTGTATTTATGCATCGCCGACATCCGCAAAACTAGTGAAGTAACTTTTTGACGATTTCATTATGCTCGTTTATTAGCAGTACCCAGTAGAAACCGTTTATATGAGAGAAGGTATACTTTGTAGTTTACTCCCACCCAAATGAAGAAATAAACGAGGGCCAATTTGAAGATAAAAGAATCAACCGGGCGTTATATAATGGGTAAAAATGGGCTAGCTCATCTTGGAGTACACAGATTTGAAATATACAGCCTCAAACGTACGAAAGGCGGATAGACAAAAAAACAATCAAACGCTTAGATAACAGAAAGCATGATGGAATAGGAACCATTCGATTATAGACTCCACCGCTTACCAGGCACGTGGAAGGAACATAGACGTCTCAATAAGGACAGAGCCGGTAAGTAGAATGAACCAAGAATCACAAAAATCGCCTGCCCTGTATAGTATCACGTCCCCTGGTACGCGTCGATGTCGGGCAATTTGGCAAATGGTACGTAACTCAGCATCGCGGTGCGCTGACGTCGGACCTGAGACATTTAACCCTTCGATTGTGCGTAAATAAGCATGCAGATAGGCGAGATCCTGTGAAACAAAAGAAATCATACTTGAGTGCATATAGTGTTTCGAGGAAAGCCAAGCGAAGTACGCATGATTGCCTCGATAACGAGAACTTGGTAAAATATACTGAACGTTACAAAACAAGAATAGATACAAACTATGGTTTTCAAAACGAATGTAACCAACGCTTCAGCTATTAGTTACAAGCAATCAAAACATCGCTCAACAGGTTCAATGATTTTCGAGATTTCAACTTGTCGAGAGGTTCTAATCGCGATTTCAATAATATGAGTTAATCCTCAACATCAATCACCGAAGATAACCATGCATCAGTGAATCGTATTCATGTCAAAAACGTACTCAAAACATTCAACGTCGGAATGTTTGAACCTCGCAACCAAACAAACGAACTGAGTGAAAATAAGGAGTCATCAGCAAGGCAACTTTTCTTGCGGCCTTCGCTGCCCCATGTGATTAAGTACAGATAACTTACAGACGACTCGGCCAAACAACAACATTCAAGCGAGTGAACCCAACTAGCTGCTACCTCACCTAGAGTCTCCAGCCACCAGCTCTATGAATCGCGAGGGCCCTAGCCCGGGAGAAAAACGCAATCATCACACCCAGACTGGACCTTGACGCGATGTGACGGCATGCGCAGCTCGACTACCAATTAGGCTAAACAGGACGGTGTGATAAGCACACCGATAGTCACTCAGTTCAAGCAGGCCAACAAGCACAGATCTAACGAACTACAGTCTTCTGGTTCTCCAGGTTGGGGGTTGAAAAAAGTTGGTATCTGTTTCCGTAAAGAGAGCGAGTTCTAATATACTGGCATCCACCCACTGCTTTGCAGACCAAGCCTATGGACCAAAAGGTTTGGTTGAGAACCTCAAGCATTCTACTGTCTAGATTTGAACGTAATGACAGTAACTCAGCCCACAAACAAATCACAAATATTCATAACACTTATCGCTCCATACTACATACAACAGACTGATTGGTTTGGAAAATGATACCGCTAACCCCTTTCCCGCTGTTACATTCAATTTAGCTTTAAGACCCCCTTGTAAACACTACACAACAGATGAATTAATGGGACGGTTACTATACCTTCTCTCGAGGCGATCTAGCAACCTGAGAGGAACGTGCAAGAGAAGGCGGTAGAGCACTGAGGTATGAAAATTCGATCGTATCTAGTGTTCCGTTTCAAATGGTGCCAGTTGAGAAGTCTGGCTAAATGAGAAGGCTGTTGTCGAATGTGAGTGATGATCATTTTACAAAGGCTCGGTTGTCACTATTCAAAAGCCATATATCTGGGCAACGTCCTATGCCGGTTGTCAAACTGTTTTTTTTTCCTTCAAATTATCCCGGGCTGAGAGGTACAATGAACTCAAGATAGATCCGTAATACAAAAAAAACAAGTATCCAAAAGTGAACGTTTCAGATTTGGTCCCAGATCACAGTACAGACACTTGCCAAGGTTTTCCGAGCGAAACGAAAACACTCAGAACACGATGACCACGCATATCTTGTTAACATTATTCTAGCAGGATGAACTGTACATTATTATTCCCAGTTTAAAACCGCATCTCATGCGTACTAATGTGATGGATGACCAATCCGGTTGTTCGACCACTCAGAAGAGTAGTTGAACGCGCTGATGGGACGTTATCAGTCCACAGTGGATACGGTATAGACCATGCGAAAGATCGAACGAGTCATCACCGGAAGAAAGTGAGACAACGGGTAAGAAATAAGAAACGAGAATTCACGATGGATAACGTCAACCAAATACGCAGAACCAAGTAGCAGTAGGCAAAATGTTTAGATGGAAACCTTGCTGTATTGTGGATTGGAATTCAGATTCCCAAACACGAACACCCGAATGATGTGGGAACGTGCAACTTAGATAATAAAGAGCGACCTTTCGCTACATCATGTTTCAAGCTGCCGTCGACTACCTAGAACATTAATAAGTACGGATGTGTACAAGAAGGAGAAATACGCAAAAGCAACGGAAATCCATAAAGAGGTAATAATTGTACGAATCCGTACTCTATATTGATCGTACATTTAACCTTCATATTACAAAACAAGAGTAACGTCGCTCTTATTAAACTGTCGTGTTCAAGTTGCAAGAAATATACGGTTGTGCACACAGGAAAGTTGGATGTGAGCGTCCTAAGATCGTTATGATCGCTGTTCGCATAGAATGTGGATATACATCTTTCTTAGTAAATAAACAGCCTATAGATAATTAGGTCGTATGTGTACTCAAATATAACGTATCAAGCGAATTTAACAGATTAAACAATGGAGCATTAAATTACTATATACACTCAACAGTTTAAAATACTGCATCCCTTCCTATTTTTAATGATAAATTTTATAAAAAAAATTCCACTGAAAATTTTCTTGAACCAAATAAATTCGCAATTTGTGTTCAGCGTTACCATGAAAATATGATGTTGTTCTTAGGGAATCGGAATGAATGGAGAATTTAAACCTTTAGAACGGTCAAGCATTTCGTTTATGTAGTTTTCCTTTAATGACTTCGTTTTCGTTCCAAAAGAAAAAACTGGTCGCCAGTCACGTTATTAGAGCACAATATACGCAAAAAAATGGAGTTTGGTTGTCAATATGTCTGCCATGCAGTCGCGAAAAATCAAACTGGTGTTGAACAGGGATATATAAAGTGACGATTAGAATGGCAAAGCTCCGATGAAATTGGGTGAATTAAACCATAAACAAGTTTACTCCCGATTTAAATAAGTTGAGATTTTTGGCAGAACCAGGAAAACGTGGACCAGTTAATTTGGTTTTCATCAATTGTTGAAGATATTAACCCTAGTAGGAGTGCAAAAAGTGTTATACCACCGTTACGAGTTCGGTGGCACTCTGGTACTTACGAAATGTAGACTCGGCTACATCAAGGCTTCCATACACGGGTTGTCCATAGAATTTGACTACAATTCTTGTAATTCTTTAATCGCCCCAGAGGGTATCGATAACGTGTGTATTCTTCAGTGAGGACCGAGTAACTAGACACTCAGAAGGAAACACAACGTAAGAAAGTTGCTGAAACAAAGAATCACTCGCGCCCGGCATGGGTCACCTAATCCACAGATAGCATGAGACCAGAAAAAGTGTCAAATGATGCACAAGTTCTTAAACAGTCTGAATGAATGATGGAGTTTATGGATACCAACAAAACAGCCTCAGTCGAGTTGAATTTATCTGCGAGCAATTCCGAAAACTTTTACAACTAGTACATAGAATTCCTTCTCGTATTTTGCCTGGCTAGGAAATTAGAACATTAGGAAAACACATCGACCAGTCGTCTCGTTTCGGTAAGGATACCGTAAGATGCTGCTCTAAGTGACGTGCAAACCATGTATCCGATAATGAGAAGAATAGATCTATCTGGGGGTAGCGTACGAGGTCTACACACTGAGTTTGTTTGCACTGTTTGCAAGGTGCGTGGTGGGGTTGCACATCTGTATCGGAAAAATCCCAAGTCGCGCGTGGCGTTTCTCAGTTTCGCGGCTTTGTCATTGAGCTATCGTTCAAGGAAAGCGGTGGACGACGCGACGATGGGTTCAGGCCAGTTTGTTAATAGCCTTTGCTAGCAACTGTAACGGATCGCGAAGATCAGGTCCCATGTTTGTCTACAGTCCGCTCATCATTGTCAGCGTGTTCTGCGATCGGTCTGAGTCTGTCTCATTGTTCAACTTACACAAGTTAAAGTCCACAAGTAGTGGGTTCGGCACAATCTGGTTACAGAACCGCACTCTGGTATAATCCAAGCAAACACTCAATGCCAGTTGAGTCAAGAACACTCGGTCTGCGCAGACTGATTTCAACCAAGTTGACAGGGCGTATTACATCAGCTTATCGAGTCCTGGGAACCCGAACCACCCCGATTAACCATCTTGTGCGGCAGATCAGGCAGCATGGAGAACGAGGTCGTGGGCATCAACATGTTGACACAAACACGTCTTTGACCCAAATCTGAATAACTCATTCTACCCTGCGTTTCCTCCCCCAAAAAAGTAGAGGACGGAATCGTGGATTTGACTGTTTACTTGCAGAAAAAATTCGTGAACGTACATTACACCTTATCTTGGAAAATTTTCGGAAAAACGGGGTTAAGTTCTAGAGTACATCTCATCAACTTTTCAGATGGGACTTCATGCTTCAAGACAAAGCTTCCATAATGTGTTTCGTGTATCTCGAACAGTAACCACCAGTAGAATTGTTGAATCAATTTGGTCTTCTTCTTCTACTTCCGAAACACTTTCCGTCACTCGACGTTTTTGGTATGGTTGATAGTGTACTAGCCCGAAAAGTGAAAAAATGTATAAATAAGCCCCGCTTACTTTGAATTCACCTCAACTGCACACAGGGAATCTACCTCAACTTCTTCCTGGAGAAGTTGACCGTCTACAGAAACAGTATATGATATCATAAGTAAGGAAACCATTTTGCTTTTCGGGAACCATCGCAATCAGTCACAATATGAATCCAGCTTTGCAGTAAGTGTTAACAAGGGCATCAGGATGCATACTGGGCTAGACTCGTTTAACAAAATGCAAAATCTGGAGAATGTGAAGTTTGGTAACCATTCTGTCCTGAATTTCTCCTTGAAATCTGGATGCGACATGCTCCAGTAACAGCTTCTGAAATTCACGTTTAGAATACCAAGTAATCTTTTGATCCATTGATTGTACCGATGCACTACAGTTTAGTAGTATAGATATGACGCACACTAGATAACTCTGCACTGAGGCGATGGTAAACTGCAATGTTTATAAACAGCGGAATCCGGTGTCCCTAGAGCATCATCCTTGGACTTAATTAAACCAAACAACCTTGAAATACAGATGCAGTCATTCAGCATTTTCAAGTGTTTGCAACAGCATGGAAGCTGCTTCATGTCCATGTCATGGAAACAACACGGACATCTTTAACGCCCAATAATTGAGGGTTGATAATTATCTCAATTATTCCAGTTCTTCTCTGAATTGTTTGCGCCCGGAGATTAAAGAGTACCTTGTGTCCAGTGTCCTCTTGGGCAAGTTGCGATAACACAAAGCGGCTTCGTTGGCGTTGTAAGCACTTTTATCATCGTGTGCGCTCAGTGTTCTAGGTAAGTGCATTCAAAAGGTGTTCACGTCTCCTACACACATTTCTACGCGTACCACAAACATATACGGCTAAACTTGAGGTTTGGCAAAAATGCTTATTTTTATAAACTCATATCATATCTCTCTTCGTGATCTGCAACAACCATTCTATACATGAACAATTCAATTTACGACAGGCCAGCAGAATGCATCGCCTTATGGCAAATACTACTCCTTACAATAGGGACTTCCTCACGTCTTGCTCACAAACGTGTCAACTAGTGAAATGAGGAGCCGTTAAAAAATCCTTTGATCCACTTTAAGGTGGCATCTCTTACTGATGTTCCATTATCCATCTGCAGTTTAATTAATGCATCATTTATGATTGCGTTCTGAACGGTCTTGTGGGACACACCAGGCAACGTGATTGTAGAGCTGTTCTGTGCAAGTAGTGATTTTGGAAGCCTCAGAAATGTTCCTTTTGTCTCCGATTGATGATCGTATTCTCATGACTAGAAATGTTGGTTCACATTGTCACGTAGTTTGAATTTGAGGTTCACTTATTGAGCACAGTCACGTTTTATACAGTACACCAAGGAAACAACCAATTACCGCGTAGCGAGGCGCTGCCAACAGTAGACCACTTGAATGGACGAGATTAGTTCATGTGTGCTCGAGAGCCAGAGAGCAGCTGTTATTTACCGCAACGTTTGAAACACAGTAGTTTGTACACGTGTCAAGGGGAAAGTCGGAGCATTGAAATGTGTTGAGTTTCGGGCTGTTGAAGAATAGTCCTGCGGTCTGAAGATAAATTCATACAATGGGAGTGGTACAAGCGAGATGTAGAAACATTCTGAAGGGTGCGACAATTGATGGATACGTTACTTAAGGAGGTTGAGCGCACATACGAAGCCCCACAAGTACAGGATCTGCAAAGAGACCTGGAAAGCTGGTCGAAGCATTTTAAACAGCAGTTAAATTGACACACTGTACTGTCAATTAGTCTTGTCTAGTGTTCTTTTATGCACCGTGTTCTATGCCTGTAGACCATCCAAATAGGCAGATACCTAAAGGGAATCCTAAACTACCGAGCAACAAAAAGTCCCGGAAAACGAAATCTTCCACGGACCTCTTTGAAGAAGGTTAAAAAAACTGCCCAGAATATAGAGCAATTTCTACACCATGACGATTAGATAGCTGCCCTCACCGATGCAATGTGTGTGGTAACCACTACATGATTCGTCAGGGTTCAGTTGCGCCCAATCTATTGTAGTGTATACTGAGTTGCAGATAACCTAAATAGCGTGAAGAATAGTGTTGTCAGGAGGGATCCAGGAGTGATGTTGACAGTGGATACACTGATCAAGCTGTCACTCTGAGACAGACGTTCGAAAACGGCTATATGATATTGTAATGTGCAACGGAGTGGAGGTACTGAGGAACAGCGTTCCTCTGAAGGACGAGAGCCAAACGGGAATTTGGAATAGTAACAAAAACCGACAAGCATGAGCCAGAGGCCCAGTAAGTCATGCACACAACTTACACAGTCGAAAACTCAAATGGCGTCAATCACACGACAGCGAACTGTATGACGAACAACCAACAATAGCCGCGTTCCTGAGTGGCAGAACGCCTCTCAATCCAATTAACAGAGCCGAATAAAAACGAGAACAATGGGCGCCTGTGAAGTATGTGCTCAATCTGTAGGCAGTACACAGCCAAACCTCCTGTAGAGTAAAAGCGTCTGGCGAGCAGTCGTCATTATAAAGTGGTTCCAGTAAAGTGAAACGGAGCTGCCATAGTTTACTCTTCATCTTTCCAATTGTTCTACACAAGGCTCCGAACAGTCCCACTAATAATGATGTGGCACTTTTCTCGGAAAACATTAATCAACCTAAACTATGTCGATGTTAGGTCATGGCTTGGCAACAGTGTACAAGCAGTCGCACAACGGTAAGATCATATAATGAATGAGATATTGCGATAAGGTGCGTTCTATCTCGTCTAAGCACAATGTTCTTACAGGACTGATAAGGGCCTGCGCTTACGATCGCTCGGATAGTGACAATCTGGACTTTATCGACAAACTGTGCAGGCCTTGGGAGCCGCTTTACAGCTGGTATTTGAGTGATAAAAGTGCTCTTATGTATCGCCAAAGACAGGCGGCATTTGCCGACCCCAGAGCATCACTGGAGCCGGTTTGTGCAGTGCTCGAGATATTGTTAGTGTTTTCCTATTCTGATCAGAGTAAAACATTTACCAAATGCATGTGAAACGAGAGCGTTGGTCACACACTGGACCGAGTAGATCATGCACAGAGTTTAGCGCTTGTCTTCGAAATAAGCCAGAAAGTTTAGTAAAACAGGAAACCAGCAATCCAATGTAAGTAATGTTCCATCCATGATGGAGTTTTTGTTTGTCTACTACAAACTGCGTGGAAAAAACGGCAGTAACTCATTCGAACGGTAAACTGAGGTCGACCAACAAGATGGAAACGCCTGTTCCACAGCATTTAATTCGAAATAGAAAAAAACCCATTGGGGTAACGAAATTACGAGGAAAACCTTTCAACTAAACAGCAGTCGGGAGAAGCTTTTTCTGTGCAACGCCCTGAGGTTTAGCGGTGTGTACACCTGGTTCAGATTTGGAAATCCCAGATAAGTGTAGTGTGTTTGGATTCATTACCTGATATGTTGCTAAATCCCCCTAGCAGATATCAAGGTCATGTCGAACAACACCCGCATTGCATCTGTTGTGTAGCACTGTGTACTGCAAACAAGCTTTTTCAGTACCACCGTACTGAACCAGCTTTTCGTATGAAAACCACGTTTAAGGATATTTCGCTTTACCTTCAAGTTGAAATCCCCCGTACAAACAACATTTGAGGAATTCTCTCTCAGAATAATCTTCGGCGTTTTTCATCGTTTACCGACGTGTTGACCTGTTGGGAAAAGTCTATTCTAACCAAAAATGAATTTAATTTTGAATATTATCTTTTCGTGCCATAATGTGCTGGAACTCAATTTTGACGCGTGTTTCTCCTCTGCCTCTGACTGACCCATTCCACTTCTACTGCACCAAGTAGGGAGAGATTCTTCAAGACTAATCAAAATGTGTATATGCGCAACGTGACCTGCTGTTACCCTTACTTTGGGAGCAGATACATTCTCAGCCAACGATCAACGTCTTCTGTGTTCTTCTGAGGCTTTGGGTATTGTTGCGTTCTGCACTGCGTTCGCACATCTGTGCACTAAGCATCCCTGGTTACCACTGACCATGCGGGTCATAACATATGAGCAGCGGGGGATTGTTGTTTTGTTTCCGTTTTCTCTTCGGACAATAGCTACCAACCCTGAACCTAAGCAGACGAAGCAGTCACAAATCCGAGTGATAGAGATGCTGACAAGCCGTTTGCTGCGCACACAGGATACCGGTTCTGATGCCTGATCTTCATCCGCAGTCTCTAATTACCAGGCTATGCTGACCTCAGTACCAGGCTCCTGGCTAAAATCGACCGGGAACCAAACGTGAAGCTGCAACAGGTCGTGGATGATTCGGCCTCCCAAACGGGCACCCTGTTTAGTCCGTGTCACTTCCCGCGTCCAGCAGCAATCCCCCATACGGCTCATCCAACCTAGTCCATTTGATGCTAAGATGTCTGTTGGCTTACCGCTACTGTGGAGCGTGACACTCACAAATTCTGCAGGTGCCACAAGGTCAAACACAAGGACGGTTTCTGCTAGTTACAAGCGACCAACAAGGTCAACCCCACATTAGTCTCCAAGCTCAAGAAGCCGGTCACGTCCCGTCCAGTTAGCAGACCTAATAGTCCGCTGGCTACCCTTCAAATCAGTGCCACCGATCGCCGGAAGTACGTGTCCGTCCACGAAAATGGTCGTCTGGCACGTCTTAAGATGGGTACGGTCTGCTATCATGATTACTCTGAAAGCTGCTGGCGATCTCTGGGGAGCCCTCACGTCCACCAATCGTCCTAGACGACAACCAGTGTACGTGGTGGCTCGGTGCATCTAAGTGGAAGGTTGCATTGTTCGGTGTCATTTCGTGGCACTATTGGCGCGTAAGTTACTCATAATCGGAAAGTAAATAACACCAATAAAAATAGACACATGGCACACAAATAGTAATGTATCAACTATACGTGAATAACAAAGGCTAGATAACAAAACGGCCGAACTTATCAAAATCCAGATTGCGCGATTGAAATGACTTTGATTGTTATGAATCACCAGTTGAGATAGTGGAAACCCGTGGGGTATGACAAAAGAATGGGTTGATGTCAGAACAGTCCTTGACTTACAACTCGTTTGCTGGACAAAGTTGTGCAAGTTTTGGAGTCGAAAATCCTCACCGTAGGATCGTGTATCGTTGAGCCCATGGGGCGGCATCAAGCCAGGTTGTGTAGTTCAGCACGTTATGTAGCGGAGATGTGTCGCACAGGTGTGTGTGTGAAAACTTGAGTAGTTGTTGTGAGTGTTTGTAATCATGAGCCGTGTCAATCAATGAACAGAGTGAAGTGACTGACACCGACACCAATGTTGCTAAAAGAGGTGGGAAGCTGACCATGTCGGGTGTTGATCGAATATACATAGCCGCTTTTACGGTTCACATTCTCGCTTGAAATGTGGGGCAAAAGGTTATCAACGTCAGGACGGGCTAAACATTGGATACATGTTATGGAGACAAGTGACCTGAGCGCGTACACCACATGTTCAACAAGCTGATTAGGGGGCATATGCGAAGTTCACTGGAGGTGTGATGATGGGCTTACCACGATGATTTGGCTAACTGAACAGCGACCTGTCAGGTTCGGAGGAGGTCAATCGAATGTTCACAGCACCGCCACCGAAAGGACGCGCTACGTCTCCAACTCTGGTTTCGATCTTCTCGAGCTTGACTGGCCCAAACAACGTGACCTGCTTGATATCCCAATCCAGGCCATCTGTGACCAGGCGCGGTGTCCTACCGCGTCCTCGAAGCTGTTCGACCACATTATACAACAGTTCTTTTTCGTGTTACAGGAAGGACTTAGTCTCTGTTTTTGCATTTAGGCCACGATGATACTTTGCCCTGGCAGCCAAATGGTCTTTCGTCTCAAAAGACCGATTCCGTACGCAGTCTTGCCTCTCGTAGACCAGGAGTTCGAACGTCTGGAACAATTTGATGTCTTGATATCAGTCTCCTATTATAGCCGCTTCCATCGTCACGGTAAAGAAGTTCAATGGGTCCATTCGGTTCTGCAGTAACATCCCAACAAGCCTCAATGTTATTTTGGAACGTAACTGCTACCCGCTTGCAGTGCCTGAGTACACATTCACCATACTTAAAGATGAGACTTCGCCAAACTACACTTGGGATATACTTCCGAAGCGGTGTAGCACCGTATCCCGTGAAGTGATCAGCAGCAACACCTACAGAAGCCTTCTTCAGTATACCAGACTTCCGTTTAGTTTCAAAACCAAACCCACTACTCCCCAACAGGCGACCGACGTAATGATTATTGGCCTATCTGGTACGCCCGCCAACCTCCACGATATCGTAATGGGTCGGACGATCAATGAACTTCAGGATTGAACCACTGTGGTTCTACAACGTATCCAGGAGTACGGTTTTCGGCTGCGAACGGACAAACGTCAAATGCTCTGGCGGTGCATCATATATCTGGATTCCATTTTTGATGCCTCGGGTCGTCATCCAGATCCCGAGAACATCCGGACAATTCAGCAGATATCTGCGCCGAAAGAGGTTTTCATTCTTCGGTTTCTCCCCGGTCTCATCAGCTTTCACACTGCCGGTCTTCCAACACTACACGATGTTCAAGCCCTGCTCCATCATCTGTTACGGATAGATGTTCCGTGGCGTTGATCCCCGGACTGCGAGAGCTCTTATGTTAAGCTGAAGACGATGTTCAACTCGGGCCTGTTGCTGATGCATTACGATCCAATGCTTCCGATTGTGGTCGTCGCTGATACCCTGGACGACGACGTTGGTGCAGTCGTTTCGCACATCTTCACGGATGATTCAGAGAAGGCCATTGCTCACATCTCGCGTACGTTCAAATCAGTGGAGAAGACTTACGGACAGATTGAAAAAGGGCCCAGAGAACCACTTCACAAATTTTCGTATGGTCGGCATTTTTTCTTGCTAACCGACCATGAGCCGACGATGTTCATCTTTGGACTGAAGAGAGGCGTTCTCGTCTATTCCGTCAGTCGACTATAGCGGTGGGATATAGTCTTGTTGGGCTATAATTCTGCAACCTACTACCACCGCACAGACTATTTCGATCAAACGGATGACCAGTCGCCTTTTATCAACAACCACAACGTCACTGCTGCTTTGGTAATCAACGGCGATATTCGCCGTCAGTTTTCAGAGTTCATACGTGGAATCTCAGTAATTGCCGACATGCCACTGCAATGGATCAAATCTTCAACCAAGCCATGGCTTTCGACAGAGTGGTTCACGGTTCTTCTTGGGGATGAGATTAGCCAGTTCTAGTGTCGATTTGACACTAGTGGATTTCTGCAAGATGTTTGCCGTTCGTGAGGCTATTCCAGCCTCTTCCTGCCTCGCTGTTCCGGGACGGCTTTATTCTGATCACTCCAGTATCAGCAGGATAAATGTGATTGCTCCGGGATACGCGTATTGGCCAGACAGAGACGGTCAAATAGAGGATTTGGTCAAACAATGCACGAAGTCACAGTCCCCCACTGTGTGTTCAAAAACAATTTGTGCTGACACTGCGGCTACCCTGGTAGTCAGCATTCCCACAATTTTGATTTTTTCAATTTCGGTGTCTGTCTGTTTAATCCCTTAAGCCGTGACTTCCGCTCTGTGGAATTTTGACTCGTTTAAAATTAGTTACATGTCCATGTGTGATCAGAATGTACGAAATGTTACTCCGGAGAACATCACATGAATTGCGTCTTCTCATTGTTTTATTCAAGTTCATCAAGGGAACAAACTGTTTCAAACGCACGAAGTTTCAAAAGCCTGTCAAACTATCAGCCAGGTAAGATCCCGTAAGCTGACAATCACCTAAGGGTCCACGGTGGCGCCTCCGTTTGGATTTCGCTGATCCGAATGAGGGGTGTCCAATCTCGTCTTGGTCAAAGCATATTCCAGGTAGCCAACAACAGTCGCACTTTCTCCTGCAACATTGCTCTCTACGATCGCTGTTCTGCGCCGTGTTTTCGATCAACATGGTTTTCCGACATTCTCGCGTCAGACATCGAGAGTCACGTCATCACACTCGGACTACTGCTTTGATGTTGTATGTTTGAATAGAGACGTGGCTATTTTTAGTAGTTAGGTCCCCCCCCCTCTCTGTCATTTTTTATTCTCCTTGCCTACACGGGGTTTTCTTTTTTCTTTTCCATGGTTGTGTGGTAGTTAAGCATCAGTGTGAACCACTGATGTATTGTTGTCTATGATGATGATGACTTGGATTTCTGTCACCGTTCCGTCACCTGACACAACCGGTCTTCACCTTATCACCAACAGTCTAACGACCAAGCTGAACGCTTTGTGAACAAATTCAAACCTGCGCTGTTCAAAGCTCGCGAGAAGGTGACCAGATAAGGTTCCACAGGATTTTCTGCTCGTATACCTCACAGCCCCAAAACTTGCATCTTCTGATGGTTGACCACCAAGCGAAGCTTTCTTGGGACACAAGCTTTGCACGGTCCATCATACTCTTATTCCAACGAGTGAGCCGGAAAAGCTGCCAAGCCCGAACTCTGACAACGGATTCGTCATTCGAGGAGCTGCTTACACTCATGACTACCGAGCTGGTCACAACAACTGGATGAACGCAATCATGAGTGTCCCTCATGGAGAATTGTTGTGTGACGTCTCTGTGCTTGTGGTTCGTACGTTCGTGCGCTAACCATTTCTAATTATCGTTTACTACGTGGGGTATGAAGTGTTCAGAGGAAAACAGATGACATTGATTGCGCATGTCGTAATACCTTCAGTTCTAAAAAAGCATCAGAGGGAATCTGGTAGACCTACAAGGGGGGAATTTGGTAATACAGAGACAGTGAGATGCTCTGATAGATTTGTCCTCACTCCACCACCTCGACCATTGTCCCGACAACGGCAGAAAAGAATGCACATTGTCTTGCATCTGGCGACAACCAAAACTTGGAAATAACAAACAGCCGAGCGTAGAAAATTAGAGTCAGCTTCTCAAACACATATATCCTATCGAATATCACAGACTACAATGAAAGCATTTTAAAAAAATCAAATACTGACCGCTGAATATAAAAAGACCAATGTTTGTAAGTAAACAAACGGTTCATCGATAACATGAACACAAACCAGCCATAAAAAACCAACCCTATGGACAATCATAAGAACGCAATGTACAAAAACATGGATGCCTATATCGCTAAATTAACGGCAAATTGTTACCCCGTGCTAACTTTGAACAAAGCAAACAACATCCGCGAAGCATTATTTGGGATGACCAGAAATTTCACCGGATCTCATTCGATTGTTATGCAAGATAAATGAAAAACAGCTTGTAATAAGTCATCACACAATAAACGGCGTTGCAGTTGCTGTAAACCAGGACAAACAGAGGTTTGACACCGACTCAATCTAAACGCACGATGGTTTGCATTTTCGGATCGAAACAACTTCAGAGAAATACAGTTAACACATCGAAGTGGTTACTGAACACTCATGATGACCGTACCCTCCTCGGCTCGACCACCAAGCACTTGCTAGACACTGGGAAGACAATCTAGCGGGATTTTTATTTCGTGTGATTAACTATCAAAGGTATGCGCGGTCACTGCGTTTTCCTGAAAATGCGATGATCTAAGAGTACAAACAGTAATTAGGTGCCCGGAGAAGTAAATGAACTGATAAGCAAAATCTTCGATTTTATTTATTGCGGTCATTGTACAACTAATTATTTGTTGAACTACATTAGCTCATTTTTCTATACACCTTACGTCTTTAACAACTGAATGTAATGATACGAAAGTTGTAACCACCACAAATACTACCCTACCAAATTGCTTGTTATATTTAGGCTTATTTGACGAGCAGCAAGCCGATTAACAGTCACGGTCAAACAACACAGATCAAAATTTTTTTAAAAAAAAACATCCGTCTGTTTAAGGAAAGCCCGACTGAACAAGGCCCCCACAAAGCTGAAAGTGACCAGTTCTCAAAATCAAATCAAACATACGTCTCATACAACCTTTATGGCGAAGGTCCGACGCAGTCCATCAGTGTGGAGAGGGTATCGTTTAGTAATGCTTGAGGATTAAAAAAAAAGTCGGGTCAACAGGCTATGGCTAGAATAGCGAGATATCAGCTGAGTTAGAAAATTCTAATGTTCATTTTTACGAAGAGTAAGGTGTGTGATTCACTACCCTAGTGACCGACAGGTAGAATGTATATGAAAGAGGTTTTAGATATTTCGGATCACTAGATGCCATCAAAAGAGTAAAATACTAGTAGTGTTTAGTGCCAGTAGGAAAAATCCCATGCAGAACTAGTATCCTTTGGTATAACGGAGATCGTCAAACTTCTAGCAAGCTTGTTCGAACATCACAGATGGTTGGCTGGATCATGTCCAAGAAGGAGCACGAACAGTCAAATCAGACAACGGCATTCAACGAATACCAAACATCGCAATTGCCTAAGCAGCGTTCGGCGTACGGTTACACGTTATATACAAAATATTTAATAGAGTGTCACTCAATGAACCTAGGGAATGATATACAACCAGCAGTTGACTTTAAAACTATTTTCGTCAGCGTCGAAGCAACTGTCGCAGTCAGTAGGCTTCTCCATCATTACCGGTAGCTTACTATTACGAACAAACGCATGCATGTTTCTGTTAGCTTTGTAACAACACTTCGAAGTTTGAGGACTACATAAAACTAATAAGAGTGAACGTTTAAACCGTGGTTATCAACGAGGCATAATATATCACTAATTGACATCTGCATACATTAAAAGCGAAGTATTCCCACCTAGTATATTATAATTAAAGCGCTCGCGAAAATCTTGTTACATGTGGACTTGAAATGAGAAATATACAATATATGGTATACATTAGGCGACAATAAGAATCAATTTGTAATAGAAGTAGTCGAGCTAACAGATAGTATTTCTGAGTAAAACCATTCAACATAAACTGAGAGTACCTACTCGACTTCACGCCCCACTGAGCAGAAAATCCATAGCCTTAAACAAAACACTTACCGCTGGTGTCCTGTGTTGAGAGGGAATACATAACAGTCGTATTGCTGTACTATCTTCGTCGTCCATAATTTACGGTTATACATTCACCTGAAAGACATCGAAGAGCAAGCTTAAAATCTATCGTAAGCCAGCAGTCAAAAGTGATACAACAGTGACGGATAAGTCTAAATGATTGCAGTTAGGCTTTCACACCATCAAGCGTTTGTTGCCATGTGCATAGGAAGCAGTATGAGGTCTCGCAAAGAGATTGAATCTTTACGCACTGAGACTGTTTGCGCACCTCTATGACAAACTGGAATAAAAACGGAGCACTACGAGGACCACATCGATAGTCACTCACAACAAGCAGACCAACATATAGTGGTCTGTCGAAGTGCGGCGTTTTGGTCTTCCGAGTTTGGAATTGCAACAAAGCTAACACATTCGTAAGGAAAACGACAACAGTTACATACCTCTGTCACTCGCCCGCTGCTTTACAGCACAGATTTTTCAGATAACCTTTGGTGTAGAATTTTTATCAGCTACCCGATTAGGTTTGGGGATTATGACAATATCACAACCAACATACAAGCAGGACTTCTTAAAATAGTAGTAATCCCATATCGCACTGACTGTCTTGCAGTACACGGACAGAGTTGTCCTATCTGCTTCACTCAATAGGGTTGCTAAGGAAAATAGGATACTTACGACCTCTTTCCATTGCATTTTCTGATACATTCCTTTTAATCTACTCGAACTCCAAGTCTAGAAATACCTGTGATAACCTAATCATGGTGATCACGAGCAGCAATAACTAATACGAATAACCGTAAACGTCGTTGGATTGATGATCTCTGTTAGGATTAGCTGGGGATGTCAAACCATTCAAATTCTTTATTTTCTGTTTAAGCACCCTATCTGTGATGTTGAGAACTCAGGCAGCGGAACCTTTTACCTGGATTGACGTGTTCCCCTGAGATCAACACGTGGTTCTGGCTTAGAAATTTGATAAGGATATGAGTTTCCAAGTCGGCTGACTGGATGATCTCAGGTCAGTTTGGAGTGATATCAAATTATTTAGAAAATGATGGGTGACTGTTGCAGCAGTACATTGAGTACCATTTGGTTTAAACAACGTTCGTTCTGGACATAATGCTCGATATCCAAGTATTCGGTGTCTATTTTTACAGACTACATCTGGTCTAAGATAGACTACATCGCTGCTTGGCTGTAGGTGCGTGACTCCATCAAAGACTGACGACCTTATGGGAATCTGACTGTTATATTTTTTTGTGACCGTTTCAAAACGCATAACATCACACCGATAGTCTGTTTTGTTTACGGTACTTTGAATACAAAATTAATGAGGTTCAACATCCAAGCCTTGAAGACTTCCCATTCACCCTGAAATGATGTCTACAGATTCTAGAGTTTCAAATTACAAAACTGACCATTAGCTAGTAGGCTACTGTTTCGTTCTTACTCCTACTAGACGACTGTGCTACTACTCTGGACAGCTGGCTGTTGAGAAGCTAGCCATACCTGCGATAAGGTATATGTACTACGGCAGACTGGAAGACATGATTAGCAGTGCGGATATCGTGGATCTCAATTACAGCTGAACCGTGACTATAAAAGTAAGTCAAACAGCAGGTATTGTAGCATGCCACACGGCAAACTGTCCGTACAAAAAGCATTGGATATCTGGAAAGTCGGCAGAATTGTTAGATGACAGACGAAAGTTCCTTACGGCAGTTCGTTTAGAAAGTCCGGGAGTAATATCCGATCAGAAAATTAAAGAGCTGAAAGGGATACTTCAGGGGATCGAACTGAATAGTCTCTTGCTACCGTCGTATGCTTCTGATGGGGTGACCTGGTAAGCAGGCATCGAACCACTCAAGTCTCTCGGTTCACGAAAAAAAAAATCGACGGCCCAAATGACCTCGTGTCGACACCTTCACAGAAAATAAAATGACACTGGTGGGGGCTTTGATGCAGATGTTTCCTCTGGGGCGGACAACTGAGAACATCTTTCTGAACTGAGGTTACTCGATAATGCTTCTCGTCACAACGAGACTGGACCTTGACGTGGTGTGACGGTTTGCGCATCTCGATGACCTATTGGGCTAAACTGGACGGTGTGGCCACCACACCGACAGAGTCACTCATGCCAGACAGGCCAATAGGCAGAGGTCCGATAAACCAGTCTCCTGGTCCTCCAGGTTGGAGGTTGGAAGAAGATTGGCATCTTCCTGCGGAAAACGTACCAGTTCTGGTGCACTGCCACCCACCCGCTGCCTTGCGGCACACGCTTCTGAGCCAAAGGCTTTGGTTGAGAACCCTTATCGTTCTCCTGTCTAGGTCTGGGCGCCCTGGCAATATCTCAGCCAACACACAACCATGAATGATCATAACACAAGTACTTCCATACCGCATCGGCCGTCTCGCAGTATAAACCGGGTCGCCCTATCTGCTGCATACAGTAGGGCAGATAGAAGAAAACATGCTACTGCTGATCCCTCCCCCACTGTCCCATCCAATTTAGTTCTCAGGCCCCTCCCAATCTCCATTTCTGATAGTTACTCCACAGGTCCCACAACAGATGTAGATAACCGTAGTAACACTGAGCCAGTAAGTTCCGTCTCTTGACACTCAGCTTCAGGCCTCCCTCGTCCTTTGCTTAGACCCATAATGCGAATTAATATAGGTGCCTTCAACGTTCGCACTCTAAAACAAATAGGTCAACAAGCTGCTCTTGCACGAACGTTAAACTAATTGCATGTCGATGTCTGCTATATCTCGGAAACTAGAATCCAAGACAGTAGTCAACGTATGAAACTAACAGCACGCGCATTGTCTCCCCGATACTGGTTATACACTTCGGGTGACTCCACAGCCGCTGTTACAGATCAGGCGGGAGTAGGTATAGTCCTTAGATCGACGGCCGCAGCCTCATTGATAGATTAGATTCCTGTTAACAGTAGAATTCGTGCTGTCCGCTTGGCAGGTTCCGTTAAGGCCAACTCTAGACACAAGACTTTC
>LUCH01001314.1:0-17185 GCA_013368495.1 Paragonimus heterotremus
GCTCTCGAGTCTCGTGTTCTGATTCCGCACGGTTGGACGGGTTATAACAACCAAAGTTTCCTAGAGCGCCTGTAACGGAGCGCTGCTAGCCGAAGCATCAAGTGATTATTGGGAGTCGGGAAACGAACGAACGGCACCATTACTATAAATCTTCCGTCGTCAGTGACGCAGATGTGATGTGGTCTAAGAGCCATATCTCCTTGTCCCCTCGGTTCAATCACCTTAGATACATAGATTTATATAAAAAATGAGCCCGACGAAAAATACTGACTTGGGTGTATGTGTATCCAGCAGTTATTACGATAGTTTTAATTTGAGCCCATTTGGCTGGAGCACATACAAACTGACATCCTGAAGCAGAATGCATCCATTCAGATCAGAAGGATCTACACTGGCAACATCAAACCCTGCTTTATTTATGGTTTTTATTACATTATCGGACGAATATTCTGGACTTAATTTACTGAGTTGTTCAAATTAGTACTTGTGACTTTGAAGTTTAAGCCAGTACAAAGGTAGCTGGTTATGAAACATTAGTGTGTTTGTAGCGTTCATAAAAGTATGAATCGACCTGTCGGATCATAAATATCGTTGAGCTGTAATAGTATAAGGTGGAATTTAGTACCAGCAGATGCATTGGGGCCCAATCAAGCCCGGAACAAAATGGACTAGAACACACCCCCACGAAATTCTGATGTCAAAAGGAAAGTTGGTACTCTTCAAAAATAGCTGCTATTGCATAGTCATACAACTTAACTAACGAAGTGACAGGTTTCTGACATGTTGACATCAATCACTGCGATCTACGTGGCTAATTCGCTCAAAATTCCTTGGGAAGTCTATCATCATAGATTACATTCTAAAGAGGTTGCTGACTTTCGAAATGTTAGTCCATCAGTCGGATCATCGGTAGCTTTTAATCCGTGAATACTTCAAACTGTTTACTGGGGCAGCATGCATATACTCAGAGGGTAATCGTTTCCCATTTCGAAAACCGACAACGCCATATTTTGTGCCGGGATCGTGTCTGCTAGATCGTCATACTACCATTGACTAACATGATGATTCATTCCGTTAACTCATGCTATAACAGTCTTGACCATGTTGTTCTAAGTGGTTGAGCCACTGACTCTATCTGCGTGCAACCGACGTCGCAAGTTCATTCTAGAATGTGACTTCTGATTTACGATTGATAGTGACGGTTCGCAATGTTTTATTGAAATGTTCATACACAGCCACACTTTTTGTAATCTCCTTCTGACAAGACTTTAGGATTTCCCGTTTCCATCAGTTTCAATTTAATCACACAACCTAGAAGGCGTTTCTAACACTACCAACATTTAATGCATATTGGTTCAAGTTTTTGCAGGACCATGATTGAATATTCTAGCACAGTTCAAGAATTATCATCCCTGGTTATTGCTGCTCTATGTCGTGTAGGCTGGAAGCGATCAGTAATTTCTTGTTAAACTTCAGACAATTAGGTTCCTGTTAAGGCCAAGCTCCTTGTCCAAAGCCGTAGAAGTAACCTTGATGTTCGAAGCAGTGAGCCCTCCTGTGTTTCTTATTGTCATGTTGGTGGTTTCGTCATTCACTGCTTTGCCTCACCGTGATTGATCACTTGCTCAAGACCAACCTTATTCTTTAGTTACTGAATGTTGCATTTCTGTTTAGTCCTTCATTTGCTTTCCTTGGACATATGCGCGAACGATTCTGCGTACTCAGTCTCGAATGTTTTGAATGAAACTAGCTCTTTTGAATTAGGTACATGCAGAAACTGGCTGAACTATTCACATATTCGTTACGGGACATGATAATCCCATAATGAGTTAGAAGTCTTTATACACAGATGGTCTCAGTGACCACTAGCGAAGACACCTGTTTCAACCTGATTGGTAGTACGTATTTGGGGGAATCGAAACCATGATCTTTGATTTAATATTGGAACCCTAAATAGTCATTGAAAAGAGAGTGTAACAGTTAAGAGAAGTAATTCATATATAGCCTTACAACCTTACGATCACCACCTCATGATACACTTGATGCGTATAGATTGCCACTTTCTGGTTTTCCCACTTGTCTGACAATTATGTGCAGGCTATGGGTTCCAGTCTCTGTTACGACTGCTGCTGATTACACTCAACTGGGTCAAAACTCTCACCAACCACTTTTCTCCTAGCTACTTGGGGCAAGTGTACGTGAGCTGACCACTGGAAACCTTCGTGCTTTAATCGATGGTATGATCGTGCAAAAAGTAGGAAGAATTTAATTTTGTATTGGCACAACAGGCTGTCATCGAAATAACTCAGTAGGAAAAAAGTGTCTGCTTACTTTGGGTTTAGTAATGTACCCTGGGAGACAATTTTCGTATGTGATAATAAATTCTTATTCCCTCCATCTCATGAGGAACTGTGTAATGAACAAACGCACATATCAACCAAAGAACCATGCAGTGGTGAAATCGACTTCGTCAGAAATCAACAATGAGTTGTACTGTCTTACTGTTGTTTACAATTATTGCTCGAAAACAACAGTTGCCGTGAAATCTGTACGGTAATCAAGCAGCCGAATGGTGACAATCGCCTCGTAATAAAATCGTTTTGCAATATTGAAGAGTTGAGCCATAATTTTAGAAACTAACTGAACGCTTCCTGATCTTCTTTTACTGTGAATAGTTTTCTTCAAATCTACAGGTGTGCACGGTCGTGCATACGGTTCATCTATTATCCCGTACTTCGAACGCTTTCTTACTCATCTGGGCGGTTTTGTAAATAGATTGACGACTAAACTGAATTAATGATTTCATTCCATATTCTGACTGTTGACCACGTGATTTTGTAACCACTCATTATTCAGCTCTCAAGTTACTTGAAACAGTTTCTTGACTTGAATTGCACCTGAAAAGTTTATGATACTTATTTCAAACTGTGGTATGATCGAAAGTTTGAAACCGAAGTCATTACCGGGAACTAGGACCTCTGAGTATACTCTTTTTATTGTGTTCAGTAGCCCACTATTTGTTTCCGTTTTCAACAGATTATCTCCCCTGATTGCACTTGTTATAGTAGATAGCGTCAAAAACATGCGGCACTATCCAGCAAGTAATGACTACGTCACAGTTGGCCTTTATGTTGCTTGGTTCATCGATCACTGACGGTCTATTTGAACCAGTTTGTCCACATTAACTAAATTCCTACACTCTTCAAAACGGTGTCAAATAACTCCATTGGCACAAGTAGCTAGTAGATCTTGGCGGGTATTAAACAGTGTGACTGTCATCTCATTTTATGTCAAAATTGTGCTGGCGTTCATCAGTACTAAATAATCCCGTCTAGGTTTTGATTTCCATGTATGCATTGTGGAGGGATTAAACTGGACAAACGCATCGGTACGAAGTCGACCGGTAAATCGCAAAAAGTTACACCCAATCAGTGGCAACAACGCGAGTAAACTGACATGTCAGCGTAGTGACCAATCCGGACGGCACGCTACTGTAGCATGGGATTTTGTCATAACGGATACTGGAGTAAAACAAGCTGTTTAAGTGCGTCACACGTTAAAACAAACGAGCTACAAGCGGAGTCAAGCCGACCAATAGGAAAGCTCAAGCATCAACACCAGTTGCAATCTTTCATTTTACTGACGCATCTTGCCCATAAAATAGCCAATAGGAACTCAATGAAATCGAGGCTTGCCATGTGTCACAAGCCCTACCTTTGACGTCACCTCGAAAGGTAGAGTCTTTTCAACATGCATTATTCAACCTACCTTTTTATTATTATAGATTCAGCCTCAGCTTGAACTAAAATACCCAACGGTTCATATTACAAGAGCATATTAGGATCACTGTATTGCACCTGAACGTCAACGTTAATCAGCTATGATCGAATCGCAAACGACGAATAAATACCATTAATTATTCGTAAATTTGAATCCTAAACATGGGCTTGTTCACCATGTGCATTCACAGCCCATCTGAACAGTAGTTTCTCGCTTACCAGAAATATGTCACACTACTCATGAGTAATATATCAAACAATCAAAACTCTCCATACTTCACAAGAACGCTGGGCAGTGAACTGGTTTGTTTTCCGTTATGCATCATCAGGCCAAATACATAATGTTTATATGGGATAGAGTTGTCAGTTCGAAACGAACAGAACAAGAAACACATTCAAATCAGGTCAACCACGTAATGGATACAAATGGAAACAACACTGATACAATTAACTGAAATTTTCATATAGATTGAACATCATCCACAATTGATCGCAGCTGTCGCATTCCCATAGACTTTCCAGTTCGGCCCCTTTCGAACAACAGAAGCACTAGACTCGAGTTTCGCTCTCATTAGAGCTCGTCAGTAGTGCACATCATCGCCACTGCAGCCGGGACTTGAACCACGGACATTCAGTTCATGAGGCAACCGTGTTTACCACTGCGCCATTGACCTCACATTAGGCACGACCGAATTATCATATGTGAACACTCAACCACTTTCGCTTGTGAGTACTGATCAGGGCAACCTGATCTATATGAAAATCAAAATCCCCTACTACTCATCATTAATCAAATACCGCTCAACAAGTCAATGATTTCTGTGATTTCAACTTGCAGAGAAATCCTAGTCGAGGGGTCATCGATTGGAGTTAACAGACAGTAACTGTGTCTCCTCTCGAGGCGATCGGGCAATCTGATCATTACTCACAAGCGAAAGTGGTTGAGTCTTCAGTCATGCCTAATGTGAGGTCATTGACGCAGTGGTAACCACGGTTGCCTCATGAACAGCATGTCCGTGGTTCAAGTTCCAGCTGCAGCGGCGATGATATGCACTACTGACGAGCTCTAATGAGAGCGAAACTCGAGTCTAGTGCTTCTTTTCGAAAGGGGCCGACTGGAAAGTCTATGGGAATGCGACAGCTGCGATCAATTGTGGGTGATGTTCAATCTATATGAAAATCAAAATCTCCTACTACTCATCTGTAAGTGACATTTATTACTCGATTGGAACCGCAATGGGTTGAATGATTACATAGTGGGTGGTGAACTGTGGCAATCATGTGGCCTGAACAATGTGCTTCTGCATACACGAGGGTCGATTATTTGGTCGAATTACGGTCGCAACAGTTGTGTCCAGAATTCAGCACCTAACGACTGTCAAAATACCTTGAAGTCATTTGAACTTGTTACTAATTTTGTTCGTTCCGCTCTGGTAACTCAGTCCCATATAAACGTCATGTACTTGGTCTGATGATGAATAATCAAAAGCAAGCTCTTTCGCTACAACGTGCAATGTGGATTTATATTTTGATATCTGTTGCCTCAGGGAGACACATTTTATACGTGCCAATCGATTCCCAACCTGTCCATTCAAAAAACTCCGGTGAATGGAAAAATGTGCACAGCGAACAGAGAACTGCAATGTTACGAGCACTCAGAAAAGGCTCGGTGACAAAAGCTGTCACGAAATCTGGAAAATATTGAGGCGGCTAAGTGGTGACAGCCGCCTAACACGAAATTAACCTCGCAAGAATGTGAGCCGCTCTCTCCGTATATTCGTCAAGCCCGGGACAACGACTTTAACCACGCTTTCTTGAGACAACCATGTCGACCAGGGCGTAACTGACATCACAGTAGGCACGACCGAATTATCACATGTGAACGCTTAACCGCTTTAGCCTGTGGGTAATGTTCTGATTGCCTGATCGCCTTGAGAGAGGACATTAACTCTAAACGATGACTCGACGACCAGGACTTTGCTTCAGGTTGAAATCACAGCAATCATTAATCTGTGGAACGATATTCCGATTACTGATGAGTAGTAGAAGACTGGTTTTTATACAAACTGGACATCACCTATAATTAATCGCAGCTGTCGTATTCTCATAGACTTTCCAGTCGACCAGTTTCGATAAGAAACACCAGACTGTAATTCATCTCTTGTTGTAGCTCATCACTAGTGTATATCCTTGCCACGGCCGAACTGTAACGATGACGAAACTCGAGTCTAGTGTTTCTTTTCGGAAGGGACCGACGAGAACGTCTACGGGAATGTGACAGCCGCGATCACTTATTGGTGGTGTTCAACTGATGTTAATACCAAAATCTGTTAGTACTCATCATTAACTCCGTGTCCATTAAGGGCATAGCAACAAGCTAGTAAACCAATAGAGTCAGACAGACATTCGCCAGCTGTGCTCAAAGAGCATGTTGGAATTGTGATAACGTAGGTAAACTCGCGAAATGCATCACACAAGAGAAAACGGATGACCGTTGAAGAACTGCTTACATCACACCAGTGCAGAAGAAAGGCACATTCAAATTTCGACCGATTGCACATGCTTCGGTGGTATTGAAAGCTTTAGAAGCTTTTCTTTGAATGTCGAATGTTTCAAAATAACCACAATGATTCACTCAAGTCGGCTAATGTCACTTCTGATCCGTTCCCTTTATATGGACCACATTTCCATTATCAACGATTCTGGAATCCCCTTCTTCCGCCCTACAACACGACCTTACCGAATTGGCCAAGTGGTCTAACCTATTGTCTTTATTGTTTAACATGTCCGAGTGCGTTAATGTTTTGTGTACCCCTCTTAAAGGAACAGCTTGCCAACAACTTCGTTATACTTGCTTCAACATATCAGTCAAAAACAAGTTTTTTTCCTCGGTCCCAATCTGTTAAGTAATTAAGCCTTACGTTGAGCTGAAATTCCATGTATTCTGTTCATTCTAACGTTGACTGGCATTTGAGATTTTATATCTATTTTATTTTCAATCCCATATCATCTTAACTTCCGTTTCGTGAGTCCAAGCTTACTCCCCTTTCAGTTATATTAATCTCTGGCCATTTATTTATAGTCTTCTAACTATAAGTTCTCAGTTTTTTTCGAGATCCACAAAGCACTTGTCTAGCTATAGCAGAATTCTACACTAAAGTCTCTTTACTTCCACAACGTTCTAATGTATTAACGCCCCAGGTGTGTATAGGAATTTCGTGACCTTATATGATCCACTGGAACCATACGGAAATGGACACAAATATCAGCTTGATACTTTGACTTCAGTTGCTGTTCATCAACACAGTGAGAAATACATTCCACAAGAAAACTTTCAGTTCGCTGAAGCTGTTGCTATTCGTAGGTGGCAACCACTCCTCTGCCGACAGTAGTGGTCGTCAGCCTGAAACTGCCGTGATAAATGGACAATTCCATTGCTCGTGCTTGCGTGAATGAGTTGTGTGTGATTGTGTATTTGTTTTCAGAAACCTTGTTTGACTCTGCCATATAAACATCAAGTCTGCAGTATATACCTGATGAGATGCAGCAAAATTCGCCAGTCAATAAATTGTGCAGTCTGTGGTTTTTCACTTTTATTTATACATTTGTTTCAAAAAACAACTGTTTTGGAGTAAATTTCAGTAAGAGGCGAAAAACCCAGAAAACTAAACCAGTTGCAAAGGTTCGCAGTGATGTTCATTCTGACTCGCTGTCGGCTGCGAAACGCTGCTATATCCAGCTGTTTTAGAGACCGCGAAGTCCCGCAGCTAGAGGGCGATACTTACTCACTTCACGTATTTGCATAGGCAAAAGTGTTTGTAAACCATTGCCTAACCCACATATTATGTCAGATAGAAAACTGAAGCGACAGTGCAAGGTTTCCAGATTCTGGAAGCTGTTTACAGAAAATAAAGAGCCACTGAGGACAACATAATTACAAACAATCAGGAATGTTCTAACTACTCTGACGGCATTGATCAAACGACTGTTAAGCAGATGAACCTCTGCTACTCAAACACCAGAAGAACACAATATGATGGTCGCAGAATTATTATACACTCACCAACAAATTACTTTAGAAATCACCCACTGCTCTTAAAATCGATCGGAATCCGATTGGAAGGAACAGTATCAAATTTCCGGGTTTTTGGATTCAGTTGCGTCAAAACCGGCCATGGACTCCAGTTGTTTCACTGCGTGCCGTTATGCTGACGTGTTCAAATATCATAGACCAGAAACCGGTTTGCCAAACAGGAAAGGCAAGAATGAGCTGTTGAACTGTAGAAGCTGTCAAGAAGACAAGTTCTCATCCTCCAAAAAGATGGTGCTTTTCTTCGGAACATGACATAATAGATATATGTGTGATCAAACTTTAAATATCAGTTCGGCTTACAGCAAGTTTTAAAAACATTCAAGTTATGAACACACAAGCTTGCGCACGCCAGCACATAATCAAAGATGGGCAGTCCATCAAGCAACAGAGCAGAAACACAGTTGGCTTAGCTAAGCAGACGGATCACACAGGCCGAGAGCAATTCCACTGGTGTACAGACATCATGTGCTGCGCGTGTACATCAACCGGTTGGCTGACACTGAAGTAAGGTAATGATCATACGAATGGCACAACATGTCACGGCTGAGTGCCTTGGGTCGTTCTACGAGACAGTCACATTTTCTGGACGGCTATTATGTCGTTCACCTTGAGCACTCCGATCGCTGTTTGATGACTGCAAACACAATATCCTTGAACATCTTGCGGTAATGAGAGACGAGATCCATTATTGGTAGAATATTTGTCTGTAGACCCATAAATGACCACAAAACGTAATGGCTTTTAATACGATTACAGTAGTCACATCGCCTTGATGATAAGCTACAGGACAAAAACATTTGACTCTCAATTTATCTGCAGATTTGGGATGGGTTCTGCTTCCCGGTTTTGTAAATGTGTCATTAGTAAAAACTGTGTTTCTTTTCAGTCCTCTCCATATTCTGTATGATTCGTATGAAGTCAGCTGTGCTAAGTTGCTTTCAGTTATTCCTTTACAAGCTTTAGCATGTGCTCGAATTGTACTGGTTTTGAAAGAAAATCAAAATCGATCGTATAGGTAATTAACTGCCACCGATTTGGACAGTTAAAATCGGATGGTGTTAGCTGATGGAGGCGTGAGAGTAAAACACAAGCCTAACAGATGGTGCATGCTTGTTAGTGTCGAGAAGTTCAAACTTACTTGAATTTCAAGTTATCTCAGAATGACTGACAAGAGAGACTAGGCAATATGGGGAAACGGCGATGTCGCTTTTAAAGGCTGATGGCAGTAGCATCTATCATTGACAACAATCACACTCGGACTGGTCACATTCTGCTATGGGTAAATCGCCGGGATAATTTAGAGTGTTTCTTCTGGCAACTGTAATGCGGGAGCGTATCGCGTCGGAGAAAGACCTTATCGAGCCAATTTAAAACCAGTCCGGGATGTTTCGAGGCATTCATACCGATGGCTACTGTGTGATTCTTCAGAAGTTATCGAGTGAACAACAATAGATGAGATGATAAACACGGAAAGACTGTGGGAATCTAGGCACGCTGTTCTTGAGGTGGTGCATCAATACCGGATTGGTATTGAACGATATGATAATGCGCGTTGCAAGGTAGGCATTGTCAACTGCACTCGGCTGTCCGTGGTTGACGATCTCAATCGCAACTTCTCCATTTAATTAAACGGATGAATAAATGGACTTTTCTACCTCCGTCTGGACTACGTCATATTTTGCTTTAGACTATGTGCATTTGTCCACCACTGACTGAGGATAGCCGTTTTGAATAAGCACGTGTTCAGCACGCTGTGATTCTTTCTACAAGGTAGCCGACCTACAAACTTCTTGTATCATAGTTTTCAATCAAGTCAAGCTAACTGTGTACTTTGATACACCAGAACAGTGGCTGTTTGAGTACTAACCAGATCATGTCTTCTTTCTCTTAATTGACCGTTGAACAGACCCGTTTGTATATTCTTTTGTGAAGATGTTGATCGAAACACTAAAGCAACGTAACCATTTCAAATATCAGAACAAGGCTGGATCACAACACCACGATATTAGTGAACAAACTGTTTGGCAAGTAATCTCAATAAGTTTGATCATCAGGTCGTTTCCAGAGAATAAAATTCAAGTTGGTACCGAACAGACTAAAGAGAAATTCTAATTTAAAAAAACATCCAATACATTTCTAATCAGTCATAGAATTTGAAATAACAGCTTCAAAGAGAGTGATACACGTATCACTCAAGTAAAGTGTACCAATAAACAACCAGTTATTTGCTCAACTATCAGTTGTTTGATAGAACAGATAATCTGAGACAAATAACTGTCTGAAACAGAGGAAGTACATTTTAGGCAGACAGATAATTGGGTTGGGTGTTACTGTAGATATAACGTCTGTATGAATTTTGTGGAAACCGTAGAAAAGAAGAATTACTATTCCTGGCTGCTGCGTTACACTCGTAAGTGCTTGCGCCAGTAATCAGCACATTCATCCTTTTCCAGAATGGGAATGCGGTTTCGTTAACCAGACACGTGCGTTGACACACAATCCTCGTGTAACAACTAATGATTTTCAATTTTGTTAACAGTTACTGAGTACCTCTCTACAACATATGCTAACGGCAGTAGGATTATGACGTTCAAAGTCTAATTTTGAAGAAGGAAGACGCCCACCTAGGCTATGGTGTGGACTATCATGATGAACATCCAAGTCTAACTAGTGTTGTGATGCAAGAACGCGGATGGCACAAAAGTCGTTTATTCGACGAAACAACACATGGGTTAAGCGTTTAAACAAGACCGGAAACAAAACCACTCATTTGCAAGCGGTATTCGGCCCCAGACCGTCTCGGCTGCCACAGACGTTAACGCTCAGTTGCATTAAGTAGCAGGAACCATTATGGGCGATGCTGCACTCTGGTGCTCCTACCTGCATTCTTCCTGTGGCTTTTACGATGTCAAAATATATGCTTCGGTCCTACTACTGAATAACCGCAGTGTGAGTAGTATAATACGATCGCTCATCTTCCCTGCACTAGTTCTGCTCAGATAACGAAGCTACGAGCTTAACGATAATAGTACCTAACTTAATTTGCTTCTAGCTTACGTATAAACATTAGTGAACTTACAGTTTTGGTTCATTGGGAAACTTTGCTTGTGGTTTTGTTGGGTTCAATCCGTTGATTAGTTTAGTTTTTCTGCTTCGTAAGTCTTTGTACTTGTGTCTGCATGTGTTGCTTATAGACGTCCACCTCAACTTCGCGGAATGACTTAGGAGTAACGGGAGATTAACGCTGATTACCGGTTACTTCAGTCGTTTTTGCTTCCCTAAAACTCTACCATTTCCAGACTGACGCTAGGGAGAGAGTCAACGGCGGATCATACCTTTAACCGACACAAAAGTTCCGGGCAAAAGTTAAGGAATTTTTAATTGTCAATGCACTCATGGCTGTATTTTCTCCGCAGATCGTGGCAATAAGAAATACGTTCAGTTGGTTCACCGCTGTTAGACCACTGTACTAATTCATACATTTCAGTCTCTTCCACTTATTAAGTTGACTGAAGTAAAGTAAGCAGACGGCATTATCCTGTTTATTTCAATACTGTGAATATACCCAGTTTAGTCATGAGAAGAAACGCGTAGCAAACAAGCTCGTTCACGGTGTTTCCTCATCAGGCTGAATACAACATATTTATATGGGTTCGATGGGGGTGGTAGATAACATATCACTGAAGCGAAGGTTGTCAGTCAACAGTTTCTGTCAGGTTTGAGTCATAAAACTTAGTTACGTAACATTGATGACGTGAGTTGTACGAGATCTGTGAGAGATACGTCACACCTATGCAATCATTCTATCCTGGGTTTGCGTGCACAGCCATGGAAGGTTCAACGTTTTGACTAGCCGTTTTTGAGCGCACAGTGGTGGTGAATATATGCGAATTGCGATGGTTTCTGCAATTGATAGTATACGACCTTTGACCTGTTTCGATTGTATCCCACATATTCGGTAGATTGGCTTGAACGATCCTGTCTGATTGATCAGATGGTTTGACTCGATCCAATGAGTAGCGATCGCAGAAGAACAGGGCCTCATCGATCCTCACGTCAGCCACACTGATTGGTGCTCCCGAATGCGTTCGGATAATCGTCTTGTTGTGCGGCCTAAGTTGTTTGTTCCACAGGAACAAACAAAACGGTAAACACAAAAAGAGGCAGTATGAACAGGCAATATACCTTTCAACTAAGAGCGCAATACAGGTGTGGAGGTAAACTGAACGCGTAAATGAGCTGCGTAATACGTTTTATTGATGGCTACATTAGGCTTCTTCGTTACGGTTTCAGCGTTACCATCACCCTTGAAGGGCAAGGAAATATAACCAGACTTTTTGTCTGCAGTTTGTGGTTTAACTATCTTATCGCTTATTAGCATATTTTTATAAATACATTGCTCCGGATGGCCATTTTCAACGATTATATTATATATAAACTGTCTTTCCTCTTCGATGCTATCACCCGATCATATTTTCGTGGCCCTATCTACCAGACATCGGATTAGGTTTCTCTTTTGTTTTAGTGGTACAAAACTGTTGAAGTTTGTACCCTGGCCCGTCCAAGTTGCCTTACGATACACCTTCCGTTGTATGGTACCATCCTAGCGACGATACATAAGCACGTCTAGGGACGCTATACCTGCGGGTGATTCAGGTTCTAGGATAAAGTGAATATTTTTATGCACAGAGTTGAAATGAGTCAGTATCTCTTTGAGGCTTTTAGATTCATCTGCCACACAGATGATATCGTTAACATAAAGCTTGTAAAGGGTAACTGATTCTATTTGACCAGCTAATGAACTACACTCTAGCTTTGCCATAAAAAATATCAGCTAGCAATGGGCCTAGTGGCGACCCCATTGCTACTCCGTCCTTTTGACGGTATAGATTACCGGAGAACTTAAACTGAATGTTGTACGTGCAGCGATATAATAACTGCTTTAGTTCTTCCACTGGTAACCTCACGTTGATATTATTACTTTCAATATACTGTCCGAGAAACTCGATCGTTTCATAGGGTGGGATATTAATGAAGAGAGATGTGACGTCAAGCGAGAATATGCGCTTATCTAGTACGTTCAGCTGCCGTTGAGGGCATATAGGCAATGTTGAACAATGCGAGCGACCTAGCTGGTCTGTACCGAACGCGCTCCACACCTTCAGAGTGCAATGTGCTGTTCTAGGACTGTAGCATTCATGCACTCATGTTCCGCATTGCATACAGTCTGCTTGAGAGAGTAAACGGATTCATTTACTTGGGTAGTACCAGCTTGGTGGTGAGATATCAGTGAGGTTAACGAAGATATGTCCTTCATTCTGCCAACCTGCGTCATCTGTATTGTCAAAAGAACCTCCGGCTCTAGCTGAAACGAACGGCATGAAACGCTTGAGTGCTTTCTACCTCGTTCTACATTTTGAAACCGTGACGTATATACCGGCTGCGGTTGACCATCGTTTCCTCCGCCGAGTAGACCAAACAAAGGGAGATGATGGCGTGGGCAACGCCGACGTTTTTGGAACATTGAGGATGGGCGATCAATAGGCTAAACAATTAGGTTGTATGGTCTGCGATGACTCGGTTACGTACTCTGCATGTTAGCTGAGATTTCCTCCTGCCGGGTGCAATTTAGTAAGGTGACAGGCAGTAGGTTTAGCTAGGCGACGACGTGGTCATCATATCTGAAGGCCGACTTTTCCGTTGAGTAAAATGGATGGATGCCGCCTGTCTGGTTGGGGATTTCACGAGAACGCTAACTACAGACTGTCAGGAGCGGCGCTTAAAGAAAAGTCAAACAAGTGCATCGACGGGACAAAAGCTACTGAAGCTAAGCTTCGCACTCACAGATTACTTTATGACAGAAGGAAAACTGTTTACCTACTACACGCGAGCGCTATTTTAACAAGACTGTCTCACGTGACCATAGCCTTCCTTCAAACGGTAAGTCAATGGCCAAGAAAGCCAACATAGTACATGGATTACGCACCATCGACTGTTTCACTCGGACTGTTTTAACAGTATGTTCAGTTCAATAATGCTCCACCAAAGTGAGCTAAATATTCAAATACCTCATGGAGGACATTACTTCTGTTGAGAAGATACAATGGGTTACACTATGTTTTATACCCTGCCCAGACAGGTTGTGCTAATTGAGGTAGCTCTGTATTCATCGCCGGCATATCACGGGAGACTTGATTTTATTGTTAACTGACAGTGTTTTTTAGGAGAAATATTTGTGCATAGCAAAAACAACTACTTCTGCGATGACTCGGCGAAGCAGAGTTATAAAATGAGTAGTTTGACTCCTACAATATTTCCATTCCGAGACAGTCTATCCGAGCGTGTCGTCACTATGGCATAGGTAGCTGATTTCAAATACAAGTTCAAGACACCAAACCTAATAGTTAAATAATTTGATCATGAGAACCAGTGAGATAGAAAGAAGCCGCTCTCGATTGTTGATGCTAGCTGACTGTTGTTTGCTGTACATTACAATGCGATTATTGTAGGCTTGAATGTGGCTGTGTTTCTATTCCTTTGAATTTCTATTTCGAAGTCTTTCTGTTGTCAACCCACTGAAACTGAAGTAGTCTTCCAACCTCTCTTTCTTTGTTAAATCGTCCAACACAGACTCAAATGTGCATAAGCATTCTTAGTTTCTCCTAACCCGTAAATTTCCTCTGAGCATCATGAAGCCTGTTACTAGAAGACTGTTACACTGTCGCTGTGTTTGTAGTCAACACATGTCCTAAATAAACGTCCCAGCATCCTTCCGGGAAATTCAACTGCCTCACAAAATGAGTCAGTGCACTCACTCCTGCCTCACATTAGACTGTGCGAGCAATGCCTTGATTCATTCTCAGCCAAATGATTGACTGAATTATCCTTCCTGTAGTGGATGCACCCCGCACGTTCTCCACTTCTGCGAGCATTCTGGCCTGGTAAACGAAGTGCTGCTGCTCAGCCGTTTTGTGGACTATGCACTGGTGTACCCCTGCTCGTACGTACAAACTTGTGTACACTTCGACTTAATTCATAACTTGCTGTGAATATTGTATCCCCACCTGTACAGTTTCGTCCAACTGCCATGTTACATAAATCATAACTGTATGCTTTTTAGCCGTGACTTTACGCGTATTATTTTCAACCACTTAATGTGTTTCACATGATTGAAAATTTGAGAATTTTCTCGGTACGTAGTACTGAAGGGAAAAGCAAGGTGTAATCATCACTGCTAATTCGTCAAGCAGTAATTTTCCATCTGTCGTCATCCTTACTCCATCCGTGTTCGTAGCCCCAAACTTGTGCGTAATGCAGTTGAATGTGTTTATAATCCTCTCTTATAAACGGGATTAGCTTTTTCTTTTTTGCTTCTTGTTTACTGGTTGTAATACGGGGGTCTGGTGACTTATTACTCTTGTGACGAATACAGTTCATTGAGTATTATTGGTTGGATTTTTGATTGGCTCTCTGTTGTTGTTATCCTCTTGTTTTCCGTCGGCGAGTTTTCAGAACGTTGAATTATTCTGTTGTTTTCCCCTACATCTAGTACAACTTAAAGTTGGTGAGATATCCACTGGCTGAAATTGAATTTCGTGAATATGCCCGGTGTAGTCATGAGAAGAAACGCTTAGCAAACAAGCTCGTTTTCAGTGTTTCATCATCAGGCTAAATACAACACATTTATATGGGTTCGACAGAGGTAGTACATCAATAGGGTGAGGGATGTTAATTATTAATGCAATCGAAGTGGGTCAAAGGTCATTTACTAGCCATCGCAGAAGCCGTAGCAATTCGATTATACTCACCCCCGTAATGTTCACAAAAACGTCTCGTCAAAGCATTGAACCTCCCGTGGTCATGCATCAATAACCCGGATTGATCTGACACGTAGAAGCAACTATCTGCCAACAACACTTGACGAGTCTGACTAACTTCACATTAATAATTAACATCCCTCACCCTATTGATGTACTACCCCTGTCGAACCCATATAAATGTATTCTATTTAGCCTGATGATGAAACACTGAAACTGAATTGTTGGTTTCTTCATCTGGTGAATATACCGTTTGAGTCTCAAACTGCCATTTTATAATAACCACGCCATTTACTTCCAGTCATTAGTCTCGGTGTCGCATCAACTTTTAATATAGAATACTGAAGCGCTGAGAAGATTTAGAAATATTTATCTTCTGTCATCTGTTACTTACATAACAAACACGCATTAGTGTAGCTTGTTTTTTCTTAAACAATTTGTAGCCACATGATCAATAACTCGTCATTCCTAACTGATGACAGTTGTCAAACCACCGATCTGTTCGCGGAAGAGGAGAAAGAGGATGAGAATGATGAGTACTATTTGAAACAATTGCAACGATTTTCCGTTTGGATTCAGGACCAGGGGGAAAATGTTATTCCTCTGGATGCGAAATACGCCAGAACCAGACGGTTGATTGCCCGGTTTTTGAATACAATGGCCATTCATATTACAATCATAGTACTGGCTTCGTTGGATGCTGTGATTTTGATCGTGGTTCAACTGTTGACAATCGAGGCGCTCAGAGCATTGCTAGATAAAAATTCGGTATGTCACATTGCTGTGTATCGCAGCACTATGATTCCATTTAATACAACTTGAAGTAGTTTAAACTAGCAGATGAAAATAACGGGTGATTTAAACAAACACATACCAACAGGTATTAGATAATGTGGGAACGTTATCGAGCACACTGATGTGTCGCATACAAATGCGTCGTCATATATAATATTATTGCTCATATGACATCAACTAGAATACCGTTGGTTAGATTTTGTATGTTACAAAGCTGTTAGGATGATAATTACACATCTTCGAGCTATTTTCATTTCAAGATAGTGTGAGGTTTAAAGGAGACTAAAGCAAACTGACGTGTTGCTTTTGCTTGTTTGAATTCGCCTTCTTACGTGCGGACTGTAAGCCAACTCATGTCAAAATTCATTCCGTGACCAAAAATAAACAGAACAGGATCAAATGAACACAATAGTAACGGGTAAAATTTTTGGATAAGACAACCAATCACATCTTGGTGCAAATAATAATAGTACGAAAAGACCGTTTCTAATCAGAGTAGGTTGATGCTTCTACTGAATCAGGTATAAAAAAACACGGAACTTATCCAGTACCAGAGTTGTGAGACTGGCTAACAGAGAAGCACTTTCAGAAGTCACTGATAAGTGTTGCACGATCTTTGTTCGAACTGATTTCGTTGCATCTTATCAAGTACATACTGCAGAAATGAAAATTACAAAATATGTATAAAATTGTGACTTACG
>LUCH01001314.1:30002-73929 GCA_013368495.1 Paragonimus heterotremus
TCTGATTGAATCGGCGGCTTGCATGTAACGCTCTTAGGGAACACATTGTGACGAATGCAGTTATGTAAGAAAAATAGTTGCTCACAAACAGATATATATATATATATATATACGTTGGGAACACAGAGTTTATGAGTCACGATTCTACACAAGGATAGCCTTGGAAGATTCATAACGTCCTGTTTCCTGTTGTGTCACAAAAGCCCAGCTGCATGGTCAACCAGAAGGTGACCTACAAGCGGTGCGTATACGAATGTGTACAATCGAGTTAACAAGGAAAATTATGATTATGGGTGTAACGCTGTATCTACATGTTAAGAGTGTGGAATACCCCCCAATAACAGTGAACTTCATATTCGAAATCCATAAGGTAATCGAAACAGAGGATTACCCACCAGACATTCACAAACGTCTCATTCAAGAACGAATTCAGTTTACTGAAGTGTTCACATGATCGACCATTGTTCAGTCGTCTTAGAAATCCATCACTGAACTCGGCAAAATATGTCGTTGGAGCTAAGTTGCTTGAACTCAGTCTGATGATAACTCATTTGACTTCATGTTGCTCTCAATCTCCTCATTCAAACACCACAGAACTGCACATAAAGTAGTTAACGTGGAACTCAAACCAAGCAATCAGACTGCAGGCAAAAGTGGTTTCTTCTTGGGTTTGCCTGAGACGGCCTGAAAGACGAAACGTTTCTAAGATGTCCGAAGATGTCGAAAATGGCAGTCGAATAAATTCGATTTAATATGACATTGAAGAAAGTACATAAAATGACGACAGGTATATATGTATACGTACATACCAATTTTCTGTTCTTAAGGTATAAATCTGTGTGGACTTCGTTGTTTAATCCACGTAGATTATTTGGACGAGTGTACCATAGATAGTATACCGGTTTTCAAACCTGCTAATCGGTTGGCATTTCGTGGTAGACTACAATTTTGTACAATTCTATTATTTATGACTGACCGAAATTGTAAAGTTCGCACTACGGAAGGTAGCGTTTAACATTGCAACAACAACAACAACAAATTATTCGGTCGGCCGGTATAACACTAAGCCTTCAGAAATTCCAAAAGTAGGTTGTCAACAGGCGCGCATAGTCCAGTAAATCCTCGGTAGGTTCATCACCAATGGCTGGTATTTACCAGGCGTCTTCGAGCATATATCAGTTGAAGAACTTATCGAAAACTTCCGTCATAATTTACATAAGACCGTGCACCGTGGAATCATTGCGCGTAAATAGAGCAATGTCTTAGTAAGTACGTTGACAGCATCCGTAATGCAACACAAGGTAACAGAACTACTGTTGATCAAAGATATAAAGGGTGACCTTGTCCTACGGATCGCTGTTCCATTTAGAGCATCTTGTCAGACCACCCAAATGTCCATCGCCGGCCAACCAACATACCCTCAATAAACCGTTCGCGAACATCCACAATGAAGTACGAAATGCCCCAAAAATCTGTCCAGCTGGCGAAATCCGGAACCCATAACCAAGGGGTTGCCCAACGGGCACGATGCCCAACCGAGTCGGATGAACGAACGGGTTACAGCACAGCGCTGAAAACAGAGCAATATGGCTGTGGATGTGTGGTGCGTACGCGCATTTCCAGTGCACCCGTTCGACGTCATCCCACCCCCCAGGCGGTGCTGTGACCACCACGATCCACGATCAATAACACGTGACTGTTCACACACATCCCTACAGTCGATTCGGCGCAAGCTGGCCCCCAATCATGGGCCGGTGAGCGTAAATGGACAAAGTGAAAATACGGTACTTCTCTGAAGGATTGTGTCATCACGTTAGTTTTCTGAACCAACCGATAGATAATAAAAAGTTGTGTTCATGAACGGAAGAGATTTACAGATCGCTAAAAGACTGATCAAAAATTGACAAATATTGCGTAGAATCTGAAGTACGTCATTTTGTGCTTTTGGGTTTTTCATGTTGTTTGTAGACTCTGACCATAGATATGCTGTAGATATAGATATGCTGTGAAAACGGTAGGCGTTGCTTGGCGACTGTCAGTTTTTTGACCTGGTGGCTCAACCGTACAGTTCAGTCTCTAGTCAACACGTCTTTGTGGATTTCAATTCCACGTCCAACTTTTACTTCACTCATATGTTTATAGTACCATACTTTTATCTCCGAATTTGACACAACTCATGGGTTTGCGTTATCCGTTCCTGCGCGTAACTCTTTCATTTATGGGATTTCCACCAACTCTAACTCGGTCGTAAACAATTGAAATGAACCCAACTATCACAATGACATCACGTTTCCTACCGCAGTGTACCATGTTTGTTTATACTAGTAATAGTAACGCACTACCTGTCTAACCGTTCGAATTAACTGGACGATATATCACGGGTTTCCGCCACGTTGTTACTTGCGTTTGTAAACCTGGTCGTAAATGACTGTTCATTTAAAATGTTTATTGTTGTGCTTGTAGAACCACGTTCGATATCAGCATATTTATTTACGTTTAATCTTCTACCCTTCCTCCATTTTAAAGATATATCCAACCCAGACCGTACGTAAGACTATGCAACTAAAACGCATAATTCCACTGTTCTGTTAATCTAACATGTTATTTAAACACTTCATCTGTGGTAAGGGTAACTTGTTACGTTCTCGAGATCGGCAGAGATAGCTCGTTCACATATGTTGTCCACGTTCAGATGCCTTGTTCTCCGGAAAATTGCTGCATCCTGGAGAATAATATATCCAGGATACGAAAGCCGTTTTGTTTGGGTCGCCACAAAACATTCGTATCATGGGGGGTTAGGTTAGGTGATCAGGAACTATGATAGCATGTTGATACACGTGAGTGTTGATCGAACTGGATAAGGAGGGTAACGGGCCTAACGCTCAACTTACGATTGTCGTGTTTGCTCGCAAGCTGACTTCCCAAGGACTGTACAGATTGTAAGTGTAGATGCTTCTGGTTGCGATTTAAAATCTGTACTTACATTTCACTGAAGATACGTTGGAAGTGTGGGCTCACTAAATATCCTTTGTATATTGTACATAATAATTATTCAGTTCTCATCGTGGATATTGCGTCTGGTTAACGCGTATCTGTGACTATTGACTAAATACGTTACGCACCAAAACATCTGCCATGTAGTGTTCCACCATAGCCTAACCAAACGAGACAGTAGTCTGCAGTTCGCTTTATCAGACTCTAATGCTCGTACGAGAAACTCGCAAGCTGAGTTTCCAGCAGAACCAGAACGGTATGTTCACAACTTTTCCTTTATAAGGCTAAGCCGTATTATGTTGGAGGCGCTATCACTAGGCCCAACATTTTTGTCATCCGAAGTCTAAATGTAACCGCCCAGACACGGAAGTTCAATTCGAAAATGTACATGCGCAACTAAACGGACTCGTTAGTTCATCAGAATTAAATGCTGAACACTGTAAATCTACTCTCGTGAAAGCTTGCTATACTTATCTGAATAGCATAGCGTGAACACTTAGATGCTATAAGAGAGTTGCGATTCAACCAGAATTTTTTACTCATGAATCATGACAAAGAAGCGGGGATAGTTTTACTAGACGTAGCTAATTACCTTATCAAAATATTGCCGGTTCTATCAGATAGCTCAGAGTTTCAGAAGATGGAAAAAGATAAAGCTAGAACGACAGCAATAGAGAAAAGCCTATCCAAGTTACACCATCAAATGAAACGAGCGTATCAGACCTACGGGAACAGTCATTCCACGTGTATACGGTCTTCCCAAATTTCATAAACACGGAGTGTCGTTAAGACCGATCCTAGACTTGTACAATTCACCGTATCATGCTTTAACGAAATGGCTAATGGAGATATTATCATACTCTGTTCATAGTTTCATAGCTTGCTACAGGAGAGACAAATATCTATCCTTGTGCATTCTTCTGTGTGTTGGTCGATGAAAAGTTGTTTTGGACGGTTTATAGGTATACAGGAAAAGTGACTGAAACTAAATAAAGAGAAAATTCAATGAATCCCCTGGTTGCAATCATTTCAGCAACGAACACTAAAACACAGTGAGACAACATTCAGTCAGACACACGCAGTTACTAATCTGTGAGACTGACCTAGCATAACAGTTTGGAAACATGTGGGGCCGTTTATCGCTCACATATGTGCCGACCGAGCAGTATTCTAAAAATGGGACTTAATAGCATCTGTTATGTTTACGAATTTGCTAATTATCCCTATAGGTGTGTTGTTCTACCGCTAGTTCGACATTACCGTTACGAGAAGATAGGGAAAAAAGAGCACTAGTACAGAAACCACAAATTCCCAAGAGATGTCCCAAATGTTCTCCGCAGTTTTCCTTACACAAAAGCGTTCTCCTTAGGCGTGACGACAGCTCACGTTGTCTAGGAGATTGCATTGTATTCCGAGATTATGACCACTTTGAATTCATCCAATGCTTGTGGACATTCTCTATAGACATTGTATCTGGGTAAGTTTCAGGTCGCAGAACATAACTAGTAGAACAGTAATCTGTTGATGTTTGCGGTCGATCACTTCTTTAGAGTCCACGAAAGCTGCCGATGTAACAAAACCTTTCATCAACCTTTGAACCTATGTACAGGTCATGCACTAAACTCGTTAATGGTCTCTTCTCCATTTCCACCACAGGCGACATGAATAAATTTTCAGTTCACTACGCCGTCCGGTTGTCAGATAACCCGCACGTCAGAACCATCTACACTTACGATATGTACAGTTCTAGTGAAATCAGTTCACGAACAAACGCGATACTTGCATGGAGTACGTTATACCAGCCCCCCAATTAATCCGCGCAGTTCGATCAACACTCACATGTCTCAACTTGCTATCTTAGTTCCTGATCACCTAACCTAACCCCACATGATACGAATGTTTTGTGGCAATCCAAACAAAACGACTTTCGTACCTAGATATATCATTTTGCAGGATGCAGCAATTTTCCGGAGAACAAGGCATCTGAACGTGGACAACACATATGAACGAGCTATCTATGCCGATCTCGAGAACGTAACAAGTTGCCCTTATCACAGATGAAGTGATTCAGTCAGACTTGCTGATAGGAAACGGAGAGTCAGGACTCAGTTACTAGACCAACAAATTGAGAGTCGCCAGGCTACACCTACCGTTTTCACAGCATGTCTATAGTACGTTTTGTCAGAGTCTACAAATGACATGACAAACACAAAAGCACAAAATGACGTGCCTCAGATTCTACGCAATATCTGTCAGGTTTTGATCAGTCGTTTAGCGATCTGTAAATCTCTTCCGTTCATGAATGCAACTTTTTATTATCTATCGGTTGGTGCAGAAAACTAACGTGATGACACAATCCTTCAGAGAAGTACCGTATTTTCACTTTGTCCATTTACGCTCACCGGCACCTGACTGGGGAACCAGCATGCGCCGAATCTATTGTAGAGACGTGTGTGAACAGCCGCGTGTTATCGATCTTGTTTTGTGGTTGTCGAAGCACCCGCGGGGTGTGGGGTGGGATGGGGTTGAACGGGTGCACTGGAAGTGCGCGTACACTCCACATCCACCGACAGTCATATTATTCTGCTGTGGTTTCATTGGTGTGTTGTCCCCGTTAGTTTATCCGTCTCGGTTGGGCGTCGTACCCGTTGGGTAGGCCCTTTGGTCTGAGCTTCTGGCCATGGCGTCGGGTGCACAATTTGGATGCCCTCTTTCCACCTATAGTCCTGATTTCCCTATTTTTGGCCTAACTGATTGAACACTAACGTACTCCAGTTCGTTTCTGAAAACGGTCCATTTCCTTGGGAATTGCTTTCAAAGGATCAAACAATCTTGGTGCCTAGAGGGTTCTAAAAGTCTCCCGAAATTCCTCAGACAAGCCTACAGAGAGGGACATCTCGTGAAATCAACAAGCTCGTGGGCGGCAACACTGTGCAATCACTCTTGTTGATCACTATCAACCAATGGTGCCACTCCCCGTTTTCATTAATCACCCGTGCACTTTTTACCTCTCACCCCAGGGATGACGACAAAAGGGGGAACTGTGGGTGTAGCCCACGCGCGTTGGTTCGTGCACGCCAGCGCGAACTTGCATGTCTGTGGCGCGCACATATGGATGTCACTCCTTGCTGTTAGTACCACAGCGTTGGTACGTTGGCGTAATAATAACACCAGCTGTCATGTAATGGCGTAACCTATTAAGTTGAGGGAGTCGACAACGTTTGTGAAACTGATGGGGTGTGATAGAAGGTAGCACATCAGGTAGCTCATCCTCAACATTGCGGAATCTGGCCAATTGGAGAGAATTCCATCCGATAGACAGAAGCCTGCGATTTGAGAAATGTATGCGTCAAGAGAGAAACACAGAGTTTTTGCACACCTGAGAGAAACTCCTGAGGTATTTGCTACGAAGTGCAGGAGAATAAATAATCCCCATTTTACACTGATCACTGATGAACAAGTGATACTTCTGAACCTTTACTGCAAATTCATAAGCTTCATATCAGGCACAAATGATGATTCTAGGTGGAAATGCTTCCACATTAGGTTACACTACTTTGGTTCTTGTGAGCTGTGGTCGTTCTTTACCTGATAATGCCGTCTTAGGGTGGATTGTTTATGACATAAGTGATATCATGTAACAACAGACAGCATCTTCATAGGTCCTTTATAGGCATATTTACTTTTACAGGAAAGAACAAACCTATCGGGAACGCTCCGGAAAACCCATCGTCAGTCACCACAAGAGATTAATGTAAAAGTAGTCTTGCCACACAAAACGGTTTTTAATTCGAAAGCGTTCAGGCAGTAGGCGTCACATAGTTAGTAGATCAAAACTATCCGTTTAATGACGTGTAGTAGGGGACTGGTTTTCATATAGGTTGAACATCACCTACAGTGCGACAACTGCGATCAGTTGTGGGTGACGTTCAATCCATATGAAAACCAAAGTCCCCTTCTACTCATCAGTTATCAAAATAGTGCTCAACGAGTTCATAATTTATGTGATTTCAACTTGGAGAAACAATCTGGTCGTACAGTCTACGATTAAATTTAATATGACAATTACTGTGTCTCCTCTCGCGACGATCGGGTAACCTGATCATCACCTACAAAAGAAAGTGGTTGAGCGTTCACATATGATAATTCGGTCATGCCTAACGTGATGTCAATGGCGCAGTGGTAAACACAAGGTTGCCTCATGAATAGCGTGTCCGTGGTTCAAGTCCCGGCTGCAGTGGCGATGATATGCACTAATGGCGAGCTCTAATGAGAGCGAAACTCGAGTCTAGTGCTTCTGCTGTTCGAAAGGGGCCGACTGGAAAGTCTATGGGAATGCGACAGCTGCGATCAATTGTGGGTGATGTTCAACTTGAAATAAACCAAATCCCCTACTACTCACCAGTAATTAAATATCGCTGAAGAAGTCAATGATTTCTGTAATTTCAACTTGGAGAGAAGTCCTAGTCGAGGGGTCATCGATTGGAGTTAACAGACAGTAACTGTGTCTCCTCTCGCGACGATCGGGTAACCTGATCATCACCTACAAAAGAAAGTGGTTGGGGGTTCACATATTATAATTTGGTCATGCCTAACGTGATGTCAATGGCGCAGTGGTAAACACGGTTGCTTCATGGAAGCGTGGTTGGAGTTCTAGTTCGGGCCGTGGCCAGAATATGCATTACTGACGAGGTCTATTGTAAAATCTATGAGAATGCGAAAGCTGTGATCAATTGTGGGTGATGTTCAACTTGAAAGTAACCAAATCCCCTACTACACATCAGTAATGCCCATATTGTTAACCGTAAATACGAATGTTTTCAACTGTGTTCGGCTGTCAACTTAAACACACTGTTTAGTTTTTGCGGAAAAGTGGTGCACGATGTTTCTGTTGTAAACCCCCTAAAGATTACGCTGGTTCGTCCTCGACATACTAGTGAGCTTGACAAAAACCATTTTCTTTCTTATAATAATTAACACAGAAAATCTCGGTCCCGAAAATGCCACAACTGCCCCGTGATTTTGCTCGCAGGACAAGCCAAAGGGTGCGTACAAAAAACAGCTTTGTTCCGTCACAAAACGTATGTGGCCAAGTCGAAAAAGTACGAAGTATTGATAGTGGATATAGTGACAAAAGAAACATACCCGAATCATCAAAGCCAAGGTCACTGATGCGCATAGCAGAATAAAAAGTCGGACGGGTAAAAAACTAATCAAGGTCACTTCTCAACCGCTCTGAACAGTTACGCTAATTAAGGTTGAATCAATCGTTTATTTTACGACGGCAGAGACGGTTTTGGACGGAAAAAGAATGGAAGCCCCAACAATTTCATAAGCAAAACAAAAAAAGAGACGTATGATATGTCGACACTGGACAAACAGACACGTAGGGGACAAGTGGAAAAAGTTCGAGTGCTAGACAAAACATTTGGGGAATGGCACTTTTAAGTGGAGGGACAGTGACCAGAATGATTAGTATTAAACCATCTGCCAGTTGGTTTTGTTGCGTATCTTACATCTGCTTATTTATATTCCAACCTCATTAACTGTTATCTGGATAATGAGATTTGTGATCAAGGTCTACCAGATACGTACAATAGATGAGTGGCAACAGTCACGGCACTTGTGGTGCGTCTCTGGCAAATGAAGGTATGTCGTTTATATTGCCAAACTTATTGTCATTTGTGTCATATGAATTGTGAAGGACTCGTCATTTGAGTAGTTCACAGTATCCTGAAATTTTCGCTCAAAACACGGCAACAACTCGTTAACATACAAGTTTTCACATAACATGACGCGCACCTGCATCCTCTGTGGATTCTTCAGGTCATCGTGCTCAGTGATCAGCATGGCTGTCAGCGAATTGTGTCGTGCGTCGTTGTTTCTCTAACTATCTCATGTCATACTGTGGTGCTAAGGACCAAAGCAATCTAACCAAACAATAAACACTACATGAGGAAGGGTACAACAGCATGTACGAAACGTGGGATCGAACCCGTATGCCTGTAAGAAAAAGAGTGACCTATGCTTTAACCAAATGTACATTGTCTTTTTGTAAAGAACATCTTTGGTAGGTACTTTTTAATAGGAGATGTTGCTTACACTATTCATCAAATGCTGGCATACTAAATGACCATAGCCTGCTCTCAACAGATTGCCAGTTACCAAGAAAACATATTCGGTTCTTAGATTACTCAACAGATGGTTTCATGCAGACAGTTTTCTCATCATGTTCCGTTGGCTAATGCCCCTCTTACCTTGAGCGAAACGTCAAAGTTTACCGCCCATGCTACGTGAATAAGGTTACCCTCAGTGAAAAGGTACAACGCAGATATGTGAAACAGACTACGACAGTGCTGGATAATTTACTACAGCAGTTCTCAGTGTTCTACCGAAATCTCAGAGAAGGTTTCATTCTGGCTTATCACATTTCCCATCAACCCCAGGAACACTTGCGAAACAGATTTGTGTCCAACGAAAATAAACCTCTCACGAGTAACTAACTGGCTGAAATGACAACATCAAATGAACCATCTTGCTTATAAAGTCCACGTTAAGAAACCGGGTTCACCAGCTTACAACAACTTACCATAGTCCGTCACAAATATATAATCGATTGATGAAAACCAAACTCAGATATATGAGACGTCAAACCAAATCTCCGGATAACTTGCTGGTTAAAACAGATGACGTTATCCAGCTATTGTCTACCATGTTCCCCGACGCATTTGCTGTAAGTCTGATAAGCAATGGTTGGGTTTCTATACTTCTCATCATCTTCTGAATTTCTCAGTCACAGTATTTTTATTGTTGATCCACTGGAACTGTAAGAAGCCATCGATTTAGACTTTCACAGCACCCGTTAATTTGAGAAAGTTCAAATGAACCTTATGAATGTAGTGATGCCTACGAATCAATAGGGTCCCTTGAACCTTTCCGTTGATTTACCACCTTTCCGAATTATTACAGTGACTAGCTTAAATTTGTCACTCTCTCCAAAGATCCGGTATGTGAACTATATTTAAAATGAGCTAACCGTTTGATCCAGTCACAATAGTTATATGGAATCTGATCAGTAGTGAATAGTTTTCGGAATTTGCATATCACTTCATTCAACAACCGATTGTTACAGGCTGGTGTTGCTCCGAGTACGTTCGCTTCAATTTGTCTAAGCTGAAGTTTGCGTTTTCTCCATAACAGAACTATTCCATATTTCGTTACGAGTTTACCGTGCTTCAAATCAATCAAAGCTTCATCGCGTTCAAGAAAATCCGCTCCCAATAAAGTCTGACGTGCGTCGGAAGAAATGACGAAAGCTTGCTTGACTACGTGATCATCGATTCCGACATCTTACTCCGCAACGCCCGTAACTCTGACTGTAAACCCACCGACTATTCCAACGACCATCGCACACCGTTGAACAACCTTTTTCGGCCCCGGTCTAATCAATGAAATCGCCGCCCCAGTGTCAATCAAACAGCACTCCAAGCTACCACTGATTTCTATCCTCGCCTGAACTTCCGTCTTATCAACCGCCCCTATTATCGGATCACCCTTCCCAGATAAAAACAATAAGCAAAACGTTTATTTACATGGAACCTTTTCTCGCCCCGCGGGCAAAATCTTCGTCAGTGTCCACGTCTTCCGCATCGATAGCAGACACCGTCACGGTTCTGCTCCCTCTTCATCTTCAAAGCAGCCACTTCTTGAGTAAACTTTTCCACTGCGGTTCGCAGGTCATACAGTTCACTTGGTTCATTCATCTTCAACTTGCTGATTGTCGGGGAGTTTTTTTGTCATTAATTGTCAAGCTGCATCAGCCAACTGTTCCATTGCTATTGGATGCACGATGAGAGCCACCCTGAGCTGAGTCCGCACCGTTCATGGCATTCCGTCCAAGAACTGGTCCGTCAGCATGCGCTGCTCTGAGTCCTGATTCGAGTGTGTCAGGGCTCTTGACAATGCTGCCTGCAGTGACACAGCATACACAAGAGCGTCGTATCCTGGTACAAGTCAGGCGCCCTTGAATTGCCTCATTTCCTCCTGGCTGTCGGTTGGGTTACCGAACCTGGCGATCAGTGCCTCCTTCGTGGTGGTCCATTTCAGCTTTGCAGGGTCCTTTCGCTCCGCCTTCGCTATGTCTTTGAACAGAATCCCTATGGTCGCCAGCTTCGCCTGGTCGGTCTTGACTCCGACCGTTTCGGCCACGTCCTCGAAGTCCTCCAAGAAGTTCCTGACGTCCCTATCATCGAACGACTGCGGCCATGGGATCTTTCTCCTTCTATCCTGGTAACGGCTCCAAGTGTTGTGAGCTAAGAACACGGACGGCGCAAAGGTCGTTCATTCAAGAACCTAACACGGGTTAGATGTTCAAACAGGACAAGAAACAAAAACACTCATCTGTATACGGAAGTGGTACCAGAAAGTACCGATTACCACGGTTGTCAATGCTCAATTCCTTTATATGCGGAGAACCATTTCATGCCTTGCTGCATTCGGACGGTTCTTCTTGTATTTTCCCCGCTGCTAATTCAATGTCAAAATCTACATTCTTGCCTCCCAACTGAGTAGTGTTGTTATGAGTAGTACAGTCAGATCGCTCGTCTTCACCACACTAGCAACACCACTGGATTTATGTATTTATCATCCGCTTCTACTGATACGACACCGTTTACATACTTGATTCGTGAACAACAGCAGCACATTCAACAACTCCAACTTCAGCTGAATCAATTGACAATGCACTTGTGTGATGAGGATGAGCGATCGCCCCATACTACTCACACCACCAATATTCAGTAGTGGGTCGACGGCATGGATTTTGCCGTCACAGTGGCCGCAGAAGAAACACAGGAAGAAACATCAAACCAACACGACGGTTACATTTACAACCGGTTGCTCTTCTTTGTTCGCGCAGTCGATCGTTGAACAAATCCTCATTTAAAACTCATACGACGGATGCAATATGTTTTTATTATCGTAAATTTGGCACTAGTAGATGATGCTGCGCTATTTCATACGTCTTCTTTCCGACTCTAAATCATTGGGGAAACGGCAGCGCCAGTTGAGTTCTGAGACAAATTAGGCTGGTTCGCAAATTTCGAATCGTTTGTCCCTCATACTTGATAAAGAAAGTGGTCACATCTTCTTTATTAACACAGAAGCTGAAGTTAGGGTTCTTCCAGCCACATCAGTGAATCGAATCTCATTTTATCGTGGTCCCAAACCCAAACCTGCCTATGGTTCCTCCATTCAGAGTTACTGTCAAGTTCCCGTCACAGTGTCCCTTGGGTTGAGACGCACTTGGAGAGAGATATTTCTCACTGCTGATATGTAATTTGCAATTTCGGGCGCGGATTTTCTCAGCGACTTCGGTCTCTTTGCAGTTATGAAGCACTGCCAACTGCTCGACCCAACTACCAACCTGATTGTCAGAAGTCAATTGGTAAATATTGATTCTCTCTGCATATCAGTTACACTTGCCATGCCCAGATATTTGGCCCCTGATAAACTCATTATTGCCCGTAAGGGATTTGATTACATGTTCCAATTTGGGAGTATTTGGCCCTGGAAAAATTCATGGTCTTCGCCACTCCACACGGTCACTAAAGAGTACTCCGATGACTGGCGGCCATGTGTAGGCCACAGAAGCGTCCATCAAGTCATCGTTGTAGATCGATGCCCTGTCACACACATTCACGATATCACACCTGATCTGCACGGCAAAACCATGTTCTCTAAAGTCGACCCGATACTTTAACTGCCAACTCCAACCCCGAAGAACACCGCACACATTTGTTCCAAGTTTTCCAACGTTTAAGTGATTGTGATGTTATCAATCCTTCCAAGCGGCAGTTAGAAGCGTCATCACTGGACATCCTTGGACACCATATAAACTCAACTGGAGTACATCCATTCTCCGTCAATGTGGCTGCAATCAGAGATTTTCTTCAACCCACTTCGGTATGCCAGCTTAGTCATTTTATTGGCATGGTTAACTACTACCGCCGTTTCCTACTTGCGATGGTTGCAGAAATATGGAAATGAAGTAATTAACTTAGCTTAACCCCAGAACTAGTTTCAACGCAGTGGTAGTAACACCACCGAACTGAGCAAGTCAGACATTTATCTCTCGAGCGCAATTATAGGCATTATTGTCAACAATGTAATAATCATAATAGTAATGAGAAATAGGTTTAATTGAAAGTCAGGAGTGGTGGATTTTCGGCATTGTTTATTTCTGAGGTGTACAGACAGTCACAACTGTGATGGTTCATTCTCAACAGTATCTTCAGCCATTGGACTTTAACCTGAAATAGAGTCGGAAACATTGGTGTTAACAATAGCCTTTGCAGTGGTAGTAACAGGTAAACAATGGGCAACTTGGTCGACATGTGTACGATGTCTACGATCATCTGTCTCGAGATGATGTGAGGTCGCTGACACGATGACACGACTTCACCTGATTCTAAACTAAGCATGTTAGTTCAGAATGGCCTAGCTGGACTGTTTTCAGCTGTTGAGTATTTATCCAGGTCAACAGAATTCGTAGTCGGGTGGATTTCACGCTTTGGAATACCATCCATTATAACTACGAACCGCGGCTTCCAGTTCGAGTCTTATTAATTTGAATTCGCCTTGGAATGCAACGGACCCATATCACAGTGTACCATCCACAATCCAACAGAATGGTCGAAAGATTTCACCGGACATTAAAGGCTGCTCTAATTATCAAGCTAAAGTCTACCGCTTGATTCGGTCAACTACCACTTGTGCTTCTTGGATTATGCAACTCTGCTGGTGCTGACGGTCAGTGATCCCCAGCACAACTTACCTATGGCACCAGCTTGCGTTTACGGATAACGCAACCTCTCCTGATCCGACACACTACGTAAGTCGCTTGCAGTATTTCATGTTCAAGTTAGCTTATCAATCACTACGATTACAAAGTAAACCCTACCAGTTATCCTAACAAACTGACTGACTGTTCGCACGTATTTGTTCACTGCGATAAGCTCCACGAATCCTTACAACCAGCGTACGTAGGTCCCTGTGATGTACTGAATCGCTCGGACAAATGTTACACTTTGTGCGTCAGTGCATCTAGCAGCAACTTACCGATCGATCATCACATTCCAGGGTGACTACTGGAGGAATCTACTCCAACCGACTCGCATACGCTACCTAAAGCAAGTTCGCACGAGACTAAATCCGCTTGATCAGTTTCTTTTCCTGACCGACTTGTGCTCGCTACTTCGCCATAACCTCACAGATTGTGGGAGGCTATGTAGCCGTCGTCCGGCCCTCTCACGCGACCCAGCACGTGCCAAACCGTCTAGTCTAAGGGATACTCACTGTCCCAACTACACATGCGCGTCCATGTATTCACCGGCTCGAAAGCTCCTCCACATATGAAAGCACGCACGCGCAGTCACCATCTGTACATACAACCAATGGGAACACTGCGACTGGATATGATTAGGTGTGGCCGAAACAAGGACTTGAATGACGCGGTTGGACCCCGATGGGAATAGAGAGAACAACACAGCTGAACAGGACAGGACACGGCCCAGACAATCGCCATTGGATTAAGCTTGCACACCAATCCCAATAATAAACATCGTCAGTAGTGCATTTACTTGCCACTACCGGAACTAGAACTCCGGCCACGCTTTCATGAGGCAACCGTGTTGACCACTGTGTCATTGACCTCACGTTAGGCACGACCGAATTATCATACGTGAACGCTCAATCGCTTTCGCTCGTGAGCAATGATCAGGTTGCCCGATGGACTTGACAGGAGACACAGTTACGGTCTGTTATTTGTTAACGGGTACTCAAGCCATCACAGTTAAGAGTTTCACGTATAACCATTACCAGACCACCAAGTGAGTCATAATCACTGACAGGTTGTTAATTCATAGTTTACCCTAGCAGAGATCGATTCCTTACACATGAATTGCTTCTAACAATAAGTTGTACGTTGACAGCTTTTTTCAAAACATGCACAAGTTAACACCTGATAAATTCTTATGGAAAATCAGACGAAGATTTTGAATGCCGAGAATGTTGGCAGAACTTAATCCTAATTTGAGTCGAATCAAACTCACGTTGAAAATTACTGTCAGCGTTAGTGAACACAGTTGAACCGGTTGAAATATTCCGTAATCCATTTGACCGACGTATGTCCAGCGACATGTGCTTGTGGATTAGACTTCTGTAATGTGTGAAGCCAAAGTAAGTTTACATACCTACGTCACCACGAGTGGCATATGCTGCACCAATTACGGTCTCACTCACACACGACGTACTCACTGTAAGCTCGAGGTGTATGAGAGAGTTGTTTATGGTCAAGTCACCCAATGTTGAATAACAAAATGGAAGGCTGGTGTGAAAATGAAAGTGAAAAATTTCAATCCAAATCTAGAAAGTGTCACGATCTTGAATACCGCACTCCACATGCCAAAGACTCACAGACTCCCGAAAGGCTAATAGTTTTAAATGACAAAAGGTGGCAAGGCAATGTACATAATTTATTAGGATTCTACTCACGGAAGAAAAAATGAAACATTTTTGCGTAGCAATAGTAGTAGCATGGTGGTCTCTGCATTTCGCACATCACAATTAGCCAGTTAACTGTTTTTCAAGGAACCTTTGGTATACTTTCAAACTGTCGTTAAACTGCGCCGGGGGACGTTCACGTAGAAACGGCTAGTATTCTCAATTGCATCCTTTACACAGTTGTTGGATATGTACCTAGTGTTTGGCTCACCACTAGATAAGCATTTCTTTTTTATTCCCCATCACTCTTGTTGTCTGTCTGTAGAGCAACTGTTTAGTACGTACATAGAAAGATTTGTGTGTATAATCATACTCGGTATGTGGAATCACCATCTTATGACGTACCCAGTCAGCTGATTAGGACGCAGTTATGTTGGGTCTGCATCACGACTCAGGAAGTATGGTGTAAAAAAGATACTGACCATTATTATTATTATCGACACCAGTGGTATTATTAGTGGTAATAATAGTAGCACCATGATGACGGTGATGGCGAAGAGGAGGAGGAGGGGGAGGAAAAAGCAGAGAAGGATGAAGAAGACGACGATGAGTAGGTAGACGTTTGTAAGGTTTACGTTGGATTCGGTCACCATGCTTTTGGTTCTCTTACCACCTAGTCTGAACTAGTGAACAACATCATGATATACTCTCAGCCATACGTGTCCTCAGTTATCACTTTCTCATATGTTGCTCGCTAAACGCAATGTGGTGGGTCATGCCTGCGTTGGAACACGTATCCAAATTGTTTTTCAGTCTAGCCATTTCGGTAAACTTACCGCGAGACAGAAGTTCTGGTAGGACTATAGTTCGTGCATTCATACATGTCTGACTGGTAGGAAGAAAACAGCAAAATTCCAATGAAATGACTATGAATACAGATCGATCCGAATCGTGAATACTGCTCATGGCTGAATTCACTATAAGCAAAGTTTCAAAATAGTGCTACCCTTTCAGAACTTGAAGTTACTAGTCTTTAGCGAAGTGGTGTTGGTTAGACTTCGTGAGCCAGCGTTGTGTGCACAAAAGCCGTTGAAGCGACTCGACTGTTTACCGTGGTATTTATCACATGATACTTGATGTGACTGTGTGCACGTTCATCTCCTGTCTGTCACTCTTTGTGTGTAAACTTTACGTTTGAAACTGATGACAGCAAACGAAATATCAACATGTCACACCATACGTTTTCTGTGCTGTGTTGAAGTTGTTAAATGGAACCCAGTGGTTCAAAGTTTGACAGTCATTTCGAAGGTTTGATCAGTGAAGCATCCGCATACTCCAGAGTGTGTAACTTGTACGCGTTCATCAAAACTGTAAGCAAGTATGTGATGTAGACACACAGATTTGTTCAAGTGACACCTACATGGATGTAGCTACCGGCTGTTGTTTGAACAGAACCAAGTATCAACTAATCTACTCACTATTAGTGTGGCTTGTTGGCGGTCTACAGATGAGAATGGAGCCGAAAATAACGTTCAGTCGAGAATGTGATGAGGATTTCCAGTGCACCAAGCAAGCTTGGTCCTCAGCTGTAATCACATGGCCCAGTTCACATTGGAATCCATCACCGTCATTGTTGGTGGATTGCAGTGTGAACTGGTTGAGAAATCCTGTCAGAGCAGTCGATCCCTTGGACCAGTTGGTGGATTCCACATGAGCCAGTTGGACGGAGGAGTAACCGAGTCCGACTGTGAAATTTCCGAGCTCCTGGCGTGGTTTCGTAGGTCAGCTGGTAAAGAGCTTGCCGCGTTTGGCATGAGGTTTCTGTCAGTTATTCGAATCAAGTCGAAGTCCTGACTTTTCCCAATTGGCTCTCGTCTAAAATCATTAGGTGTGTATCTTTTCTCACATATCTGTCACCGAAACGATAGACCTTCCTATATTAAGTATCACATAACCCCTTGAATTTATAAGTATTGAACTAACAAAGACCAGCAAAAATCAACAACTGTTTCGCCGTAAGCATTCAAGCGATTGATAGAAAACTGACAGATTATAGGAATTTGAGGACGCTTACGTATATGTGAATCTGCGTTAAACTGTTTAAACAGGAAAATGTCAGATAGTCTCAACTTCAAAGTGTCCGCAGTTGGGAGATTGCAAATAAGAAAGTTATGGGAAAATGAACTCAAGAGTACTCGAACCACAGATTCTCCATCCTATTTCAAACTCACTTCAGAATTTATCAAACAACAACTGTCTAGGAGCACCAGTGAGCATTCGAGCATAGTTCACTCTACTCCAATAATTTTGATGACCAAACTATCTGAAGACTACTTTGTGTCCTGAATTTGTGCGCCAAATCCGGCCTTGAATCTATGTACTGAATATGCTCTTGCAACAGGTTTTTTGAAGTGTTTTTCAAACTGAACACACCCGGGTGCCAAAACCTTGTCCTCTGCGGGTAACTCCTTAGACGGTTGTTTAGGTCTATTAAAATCAAAGCTGATGTCGAATGACGAGGGTAATGAAAGATCCCATGAACCGAAATTAAGACTCGCCTGCTTATTGATTGTTTACATAACTTACCTTAGTAAGGTGATGAAATAACTATTGTATCCCGTTGCTTGACCCTTCTGTGTAATTCCCTCACGAGATACTGATCACCTCATCGAATAAAAGTGGCAAGGCTGACATTCGAGTAAACAACGATCGTGATGCGATTCAAAACATTTGCATGCTTGGTTCTATTTCATCAGGAATATCAGAAGTCCCGTGAATTACCTAAGGTTGTCTTAGTTTACCTACGTTTGTCAGTTGGATGCAGTCTACCAACACAGTCAGCCATGTTTTCTGAAACCTCCTCAGGTTGACCAATGATCTATAGACCACGTGTCGATCACATGATTAATCGGCTAATTCATCGGTTCAGTGGTCGACTGCGCGTGTACATCACGTCTTCTGGAAAACTGATAAAGCAGATTACATTTGTGTTCTAAGCAGATCAATGACAGATCAAGACACTAGATTTTAAAACTATTGAGTCACCAAAGCTGCGAATTGAAGAGATGCTGGTTGCTGTACTGGGGTCTAACATGGAAAAAGTCAAGAATCCCATAAATGAATTTGTTTACCAGTAATGGTGAGTAATCTACTGTGTCTTCAATACAATATTTTCTCAAGAAGAACCTCCACAAAGTAGAGACACTTTTGGTCCCTGGACTACTTTTAAAAGATACATTTATATCTGCTCTATCAATCAACTACTCCCTCTGACTACTAGTAGAAGTGATATGCATTTTTTTGGTCATCCACAAACCGGTGACTCAGTTCACCTTTCGTAGTCTTGACGGTAGACAATTGGCCTTCAGTACTAGACGCGTCCCATTTGTTGAACTGTTGTAGGATTTAATATCAAACCGACTTGCTAATGCAACAGGGTTTTTGTCCGTATATCAAACAATGTACACTTATGTGACTAACCTGTGCGGCTAAAACGACTTCCTGTGAGGAAGTTAGTGAGAAACTCCAGTGCCGGCTGCCAGCGGTGATTAGATAGGGATACTATTTTAGTGAACAGAGTATAGTTAGAACTTTGTGGACTAAAAGTTAGCACCATTTTGTTGTTCTCGCTTGCATTTCACAAGGACTGTCGTGACAGTGTGGTTGTTCTCGTAAATTTACCAATTTTGACTTGCCAGTTCCACAATACACTCCAGTCTTTGATGAGTTTCATGTGAGTCTCAACCATACTGAACTCATTTGCCAAACTTTCAATCGGTTCTGTCAGTCATGGTCCACATTACTAATATGCAACTGGTTGAATAAGCAGTTATTACGTAACAGTTCAATCTGTACTTGAAACGGTGTTACAGGATAGATGCTTAAAACTTGCAGGTTCGCCAGCAGCTTCAATGCATTTTCCACTTAAGGATAAGACAGCTTAATGGGAAGACCCGTAGATTTCAGTCTCCCTTAGTATGACTTGTGAACACTCCGCTACCGAATCCAGCTCATTATAATATGTTGTTAGGTGAAAAATCACTCATGATAACACATTCAGTCAAGGAGGTATTTCGTTTTACATGTTATCTTTTTATATTCATTATTACATGTTTGTTCCAGCTCCAGGCTGTTCGTCAGTTGTCGGAATGTGTCAGTTACTAACTGCTATCCATCGTGATCGGCGGTGGACGATCCATACTGAATAGACCGTATACCTGTTTTGGTGAGCCCAACCATATTTAGTTGTTTTGTAGACAGCTTTCACCAACCCTACTAGGTGAGGATAAATTCACACACCCGAAATCATGTGAATAGTTTCTGACTTCACTCACGATTGCTGGGACCACGCTTCTAGGGATAATCTACATACTGAGTTGCATCAAAACCCCACCACAGAGTGTATACATACGTTAACATTTGGGCAACACGCAGGCAATCTAATTTTAACCGAAGGTTATAAAACTTTTGCTAACAAACATTAGGAATCGCCTTATTTCCCGACTGTGTATGAACACCACTTTTGCACTGATTATGTTTTTACACAAATCAATCGACCACCACTGGAAATTAACGATGTTAATGATTTTGGTATGTTATCATGCTGAATCACTAGATGACGCCATACTGTGAGTCGACTAATACTAACTATCTTGTGATTTAATACCATATTTTCAACCATTCAACCCTCTAGCTACTTTGGTTGGCATTCACAACGCGATGTACACGAAATTACACCGAATGAAACAAACCGAAGCAAGACTGCAGTGTCGAATCTATCAACTGGAACGACGTCTAAACAAATATAATATTCCTCTGCCAAAGAATCTTGAAAATGAGCACGGGGAGATTGGAGTGCCACAACAACGTCGCCACCGTGCACTTCATTCGCATATGAAACAGATGCGTAATAACAGTTCAAAAACATTATTCAAAGTCGGATCGGACCAGACGTTTGATGGGCTAGGGTCTGCATACGGTACATCTACCGATCTTACGGATGCTGCCTGAAACGGACATTTTCTGGTTTTAGGAACTACTTCATTGAAAGGTGTAATAAATTGCATATACAATCTCTCTTAAATTTAACAATTACGTTTAACAAGATGCATGATCAACACAGATTTGTTTGTGCTGCCCCTGAAAGCACCGACTTTCGTGTAACACTTTTATTCTGTATGTATTAGTGATACTATCCACTCATTTAACTCAGTACTTGAACAAACTGCCGAATGACGTCACAGATTGGAACCTTTTGTGTGGTTTCTTCTTTCATTGAGTGTGTGTTTCCTATTGGTTTACATTGTGTTCTTCAAAGCTAATCAAAACAAGTGACATCAGTAATGACAGTAGAAAGCAATAAATCTTTAAGAAAAATGACGGAAGTATTCGGACAGTTTTAAAAACTATCCGGTAAATACTGTGTGTTTGGCTGGATGTAGTCTTTCAGAAGTACTCTTTTTTTACCGGACTGTAACAGCACAACGAAAGTTTACTCCTTCATCTCATATAGCGTATTCAAAAAAGACTACTCATCGTCACATAGGTAGTATAATCAAGGAAAGAATACTTCCATTAAACTTTCGGCACAGCAGGAAAATTGACAATCTAATCCGACTTATGGAAGTAACCAGCCTCCATGACTTGAGTTGACAGCAAATTCAAGTTGGCTCCAGTACAACTATCCACTCCAGTATTTCAACATCCTTTTTCTTGCAAGCATTTTTCTCAGTTCAGTAAGTTTCGCGGAAAAATAATGCTTATACTGAACCTGATGACCTTATTATGGATTCTAGCTCGAAGCCATTTTCAACACCACTGCCAAGACCGGTAAGAATATTTTGTTATGAGTTTACTATGTTTGTTCCGATCGCCACTATTCTAAGTGCGGTAACAAAACAACCCATGGAGATGATACAAATGAGTTGCGAGTTTGGAAGAAGTCAGTATACTGTTCCTCTTATACCTTGTTTCGAAATTGGAATATATCTATTTGAAGGGCTTTATACACACGCCGCATAAGCAATAGGACCTCTTATTCTGCTTCATTCCTATTTCAGAAGTGAACTGGAAACCGGTATTTCGGAATACCTCTCGAGCCGATAATTCCTGGAGATTCTTTAATAGACTGAGACCCGGATTTCAGTAGTTTGGTTCCATTAAAAAGTAGCCGTACTCTTCGTGCGTGACAATTGTGTATTTCTGTGTTTCTGGTGTTTGATGATGGCTGTTCTTCACAAGTTTGTCTCAGCGAATGCCAGAAACGGACTGGAGTGAAACTGTAAGCCGTCACGTGTGAATTTCCATCCAGAACCTCCAGTTCACTAAAACAAGCCATAGGAAACGCCCATTAAATCATGGTTGAACGTTTGTTGCCAACCCGTTTACGGAAAGCCTGATTGTCCTTTCGGAGGTATATTGATTGACGCATGACGGGAACCTGTGGAAATTCTGGAACATTGGGTTGATAAGCGGTCCACTAGTGGAAAAGACACAGTTGACACGCGGATACAGTTCGTTCTGATAAGTACGTGGATACGCTTTTTTGTTATATTTCGCATGTTGTTGTTAAAGGGTGATGTAATGATTTGTGCGATAGCAGCGCGGTGTTCACCGAGTTCAGACATATTCGAACAGACAATATTTTTGCCTAACTAGAACAAGCCGCTACTTCGTGACCTGTTGAGAATCATGATTGTTAACCCATAACACTATTCACCAAGTGGGCTTTACATGTTGCAACAGAGACACTCAACGGTCGACTTTATCAAACACGTAGACGCACATCTCCGGCGGCAACGCTACGCAATTGATTTACCACATCCTCATGCTGACTTTGAGCTTGAAAGACAAGCTCCCTGTTCTTGACCGATTCATGGTTGTATACTCATTTTCCTGCTATTGTACGGCAGAATATGTAGGTCGCACGACGAAGCGTTTGTCAAAGCGGATCAAAAAACATCATCCAGTTTGGCTCGGGACAGGTTCGGCCAAATCAATCAACAGTGCAGTCGTCGCACATCTGGCAAGTACTGACCACCGGGTTGACCCCACTCAGGTGTTCCGTGTCCTCTACAAAGTCCCGGTGAACTACCCAATCTGGTCAATCAACGAATGTTGGCTATTCCTGAATAGATAGCCATTCGATTACGCAACCCGATTTTCTGTTAACACAAAAAATGCTAGCCAACCCTGCAGTTGCGGTGACCAAAGGTCACACCACCAGTCTGCATGCCCATCCAAACTCCAACTGATAACTTTGTATTACTAAGTCGTTTGGCAGATTTATGAGTTTCGATGAGACCCAATTTCGAACAGTCTGGGCTTCGGCTGGATTCGAACCATCGACAAAAACACCGTGTCTCAACGTGGCTAGCGCTTTATCAGCTGAGCTACGATGCCACGCCAAGAGGTCGGAAATTAGCGACATCATGGCTGACGGAACTCCAAACCAGCCATTATTATCAATAGCGATTTTTTCTGAGGGAATAGCCTATAGAACAACTTGGCGATTGATACGCAGGTTAGACGCAGAGGCCTAAAGTACCCGGATCCAGTCAGTTTTTGCTCAGTGTCAAGCGGGTATCTGTTGACCTGAAAGGCAGTCACTGAAAACAGAGTGCGGCATCTTTCTTGGGGAATACAGTAAATACCAAGAACAGAGTCACATTACTCGCATAAAGATCTTTTAAGCAAATGAGAATCAGGCAATGTTTTAAAGCGATTTCTAGAAGCGATGTTAACGACCTCAAAAGGAACGCTGTGCCAGTGGTTTGTAATCCTATAAGAAAAGAATTGTTGCTAAGGAAGGTCCTAAGGGAAAGCTTGAAAGGCTTCCTGTTATGTCCTCACCGGCCGTCATCATTCACTATGATAAGGAACTGTTCAACGAGACCTACTCTAAAGAAGAAGTGTATGAGAAATAAACCACCGTGGAGTCGTCGAAATTCGAGGGGGATACAAATCAAGAATTTCAAGGCTTGGATATGTTATGACGCTCTACGTGATCCAATGACATTCTGCTAAACCTCTTTGTCCTGTGTACACTGCGTTTACCTTGCTGAATCTATACAATCGTTCTGATCTGATGAATTATCGAAAACAGTTGTTCGTCACATTTACACTTTCAGAATGTTGACAAGACAATCGCACTCTTATGTTTACTGATTAAACAGAATGATAGTAGTGTCATAAAGTGGTTTATTACGGCAACGGCATAAAGCGGGTAAAGAGCATCCAGGTCAAGCTAAAACAGTGCATATTGTGTGATCGAAAGACGTGTGAACGATTAGTTTTGGACAGCAATAAGGTAGCCACTTCAAACAGTTATCGAGTGCGGAGATGACGATCATGCATGAGCTAGGTAAGACTGCCGCCGATGATTTCGTTAGCTAGATTCTGATGATCAAGTCAACGCTGTCCAGAGGCATGCATAACAGGGAGTATTTTTCACTATCTGCGCAAATTTACCAGGCCGTTCGAAGCGGAATACCAATGTCCTGTCATAACATTCTATCCGAATTGATGAGGTCTGCAAATTTAAAACTGGTGTCGGTCGCAACAGTTTTTGACAAATTAAATGTTGCGAGAGCTGTGTGCAGTCTGATTACTGGACTAGTCGATAGTGCTGTTGAAATAGTGTGAACATCAGTCCACTTGGGCTGGGCAACTACGGGAAATAAAATAATCTGACCTACGAACGGACCAAAAAGGCACAATTAGACTCGTTTCCAAGGCTTCAGCGGCTCATTGGGGACTGTTTTGGATTTTTTGGTACATGACCAAATTACTAACACCTTGTCGCCATCCAATGTAGACCACTACAGTGGATGCCTAGGTGACCACCATGGAGTTCATTAAGGATAGACGATGGCAGTCGCTTCGGAACCATCGCACTTGCAGACAGTTTGAAAATTTCACCCCACCATTCTGGAGTAGAAAGCCATTGGTTCATCGTGTATCACTTCTGATCATCTTACTTACACATGCCCGTTCCTCGTGCTACAACTACATGTTTGTCGCTTTCTCAGCGTATATCCGTCAAATTGATAGGAGAATCGTCTAACCAATGAATAAGATTCACAGATTCTTTAGAGATAAATTTTTTGGAAGTTACTTCTGGTGATGGAAATCTACTTACGACATCAGTAAGCATTACTGAATCGCCCGGAGGTGAAGTAATTTTAACAATCGTAAACAGATAAGATGAGAAACCAACGAATCATTCTCGGTTGGACTATTTGTTGTATACCTTCTTCTCCGCCCAGTAACAAAATTACTGACTTATGGTTCGTAGAAATCGTAGACGGTCTTCCGGGAAGGTATTAAAGAAACGACTTTGCATTAACTATAATAATCAGGGCCTCCCGGTTAAGCTGTGGGTAGTTCTTTTTTTTACTGCGCTGAGTGTCTAACAGCAATAACAGGTGAGCGTTCCGAGTCGTGTGTAAGCTTGTGTAGTATCATGGCAAAAAGCCCATACGGGGAAGTATTGCAAGACAGTATGATTGGTTTTTCTTTGGCAGGATTTGGTACAATACGTGATGATGTAAGAATCTGGCTAATTGTGCTGAAAGTAATCTCATGAATCTGAACCTATCACTAGTTTTCATACTTACGCAGAAGCTGATAAGGAAGATGAGGATTCTCCACTGCAAAAATGTATCGTCCGAGAAATTGAATGCATCAATCAGAGTCTTAACAACTGTAAAACTTTCTTTGACAGTTTTCAATAGTCTATTCAGGACCGAGCCCATGGTCTGCAAACTGGGATCAATATTGTATCAAGTGATGTGAATGTCATCGAGGTTTGCACAAGTCTTAGGTATATCTTTAACAAGAGAGTCAATGACACGTTGAAAAATAGAGAGTGCAGACTAAACTCCGAATTGTGACATATGTACCGGAAGAACCCTAGGTGATTGTTAATGGTAATGAAATGACGGGAACCTTCATCTAGTTCAATCTGCCGGTGTGCGTTAATCAAGTTTAATCTGATGAAACGCAGATTCCCACATAAGAATGTGTATAAGTCCTCAAATTTTGATAGGAGATAACGATCTAACTGTAATATTTGGTTCACAGTTATTTCACAGTCACCACAAATTCCAACCTTACCGTCGGGTTTTGATATGAGCACTATGAGTGTTACCTTATCTGGATACTGGACGGGTTCAATTGTACCTTCTTTTCTGAGCTGGCATGTTTCATTTTTGACCTTATTAAGAAGAGTGTACGGTACGGTTAAGAGCCTTTCAGAGCTTTGGTATTGCTTTCGGTGACAGTGGTAAATATTTAACAAACTTCCCCGCTTCGTCTGGTCGAATAAATTGGTATGTGCTATAAAAATTGTAGATAATCGTGGCTGACACTGAAATGAATTAATGTCTGATAGGATGCTAAGAGGATGTTTAATCCAGTCTCGACCAAGTACACCTACGTTGTGACCGCAAAGGACGCTTGTTCTGAGACTTTGTTTATTCCAAGACACCTGTTACAGTTGTGACATTATAGGATAATGAACGTAAACACTACTTTGCGTTGTTGCCGTGTATTCTTATCCTTGACAGTATTTTAGCCACATTCTGCTTGGTGACATGTCGCGCATATGCACGTTTCCAATAGTCGCTTATAGTCCCTGGTCCTCCTGGCGTTCAGACCCACTATTTAGCTTTCACGGGTATGAGTCATGCTATACTACTCACAAACAAGGCTGTGTATTATACAAAATTTGGATTCGGCTCTTTTGTCACATGACCACGTAAGTAGTTTTGCGCAAAATATTACAGAACACATAAGCAATGAAGGTGTCGATAACACACATCATTTGATCAGTGTAAGATAGCAAGTGCATTTTAGATGAGTCCATCACTGAAAGCTGTAGTAAGGCCTCGAATCGCATCGAATCCATTTCCTTCCGACCATATTCAGGGTGAGATCAGCAAAGTTTCCGACGGCCTTTCGTACATCGCGGCGGCAATTGGATAGCATGGAGCCTCGATCTGGGCGTTCCATACATATGCCATTCCTAATAAAGAGTCATAGAAGATCAAAGATGGACTGGACGATGAAGCGTTGTATACGGAACAATTTTACTCGCTTCTCAATCACGTAGATAGGTTAATCAATATTCATACTGGGTAAAATGGTATGCTGAGTATAAGTGATTAGGCGTCTGCAAGGTGGTTCACACACACTCCTGACAGTGTGACGCCGATCCATTGACCTGGTTTCACTAGTGACACAATGTTATACCTGACTGGTGGAATGACCGCACCAAACCGACCAGACGGTTAAAATAGGCTGGACGATTAAGTGTTTACAGCGCTTATCTGATTCCACTGTTTCATCTGTGCACTTGGGTGTAGTTTGGTTCTCTGGGCATTGTTGGTGCATCTCATCGAAAACCTGCGTTACTGTAGTGATTTCAAGTCAGTTTTTAAAACAAGAGAATACCTACATTTTTATGAACACCGTTCAATCACTGTCCATAGTCATATAGATTGCACAACCTCGTCCTGTTCAATGCCAACGCCACTATCACAATTATTGTGAGAATCCGCTCATTCCCTCATAATCATCACTCTATGTGATAATTAGCCAATCAACGACTTTGTCACTCTGTACCGGACGACACTCAATCTGTTGTTTCGTCAACCCGGCACAACACGACTTTATGTCATCAGCCACGAGCTAAGCGAGACCAATACATTGATCATAAAATACGCAAGCGCACAAATGTGCATGCACACACTGATAAAAGTGTGATCTAGTCGCACTACTAGAACTACGTCCGAGTAAACGTGGATTTCACAGATCTGTGGAATAGCCATTGATTTACCAGTGCGAATCATTAGTTTAGAACGGTCTTTTGTTCAATGGAAATTGTGCGGCGATCTACCATCCGGTTTGTAAGTCTCAGCCTACTTGTTTTGGGTGTCGTCCGATCGCAAGAGTATCGACTGGGGGAACAATTCCGTGGCCTTCAGTATGCTGACCCGGATTCAGCAGGGTAAGTCAAATTAGTGGTACTTAGGTGCCAACCCTCAACGAATTTTTGTTCCAATCTAATTTATGCCCAAGAATTTCACGGTGGCTCATCTGGTATGTATCGGTCCACCATGAAGATGCTCTAGTGGAAAGTTGGAGTAACTCTCGGCTACACGAATAAACTTTTTGTTGAAAAATGCTATTACAGATTGCCATCTTGTTTCACAATATCAACTCTGACTAACCTGTGGTTACTACCTCATTTGAGAGTTAGTTGTGCCATTTATCTAAGACCCAATGGAGTCTCTGAATCAGTGACGATGTCAAGACTATTAACTGGAAATGTGTGTGGTTTCGATAAATTTAGACCACTAGACACATATCAACCTTATTATACCTATCATACTAGTTTGGAAGTAAAACATCCATTCCGTTATGCACGTGGATGTTCAACTCATGCTAAGAAGCTCCACAGTAGATGCCCTTGATCTTACATTTTCCTTTAATTTAAGCCGATCAGTTTGTGATCTGTCCGAACGTCCCAGATCTCACACTATTTGTTTAATGTACGAAATGGTTCTACGCCTCCTTACGTTTATTTATGCAACTTATTTACTACTGCGTGCTCCTTCATTGGTCAGGTCGTTCTAATGTTGTATCCAACCGTCTTTTGGCCAAAGGGTTCATATTTATGTACCCTTCTCTGAAGTGTTCAGCTGAATGCACTGGTAATTTCTGACCCCAACTGGTACAGCACATTTTATCGAGCCTCTTACGGCTTGAAGCAATTTATCCCACAAACTGCTTATGATTCATCTCATACGACATATACGCATTTATTCTCCTTGCGAATGTGTTCAAGCAAAGCATCAGCTTTCCGTTATTCATCGTGCAACCTGTATGATAAAAAATTACACTTGTTAATCAGTTCAAATCATCTATTTGCATAACTGACAAAGTTACTCAGTTTTGCAACTTATTTTCCTCCTTCTTATTTAGGTTTGCTTTTAGCATTCTGGAAAGTTAGACAACTAACTTTTCACCTGGCTGATGCAATAAAGTCCATTTTTGACATGATTGGGTTTGGAGTGGCTGGCTAGGTAGCTCATGTCAGACGAAAGATCAGGGACGCAACCTGTAACCTTTTGTAGTTCAAAGGTTTTTTGTCTTCTTCCAGACAATGTTGGTTTTACTTTGACATTTTTAAACTGTACTATCTCAGTGTACATGATACGCTTTCTTGTATCCCACCGGCCTGTCCACATGATGTGTAACGAGGATAACGACTTCATTAAATAATTTCTAGTCACTCTTTGAGGGCGTGGGTTTTGACTGCATACCAAAATGATCACTTTACACATGCGCTTAAGGAGGCAGATGGTATCCAAAAAGTCACTGTGGATATTCTCCAATGTCCTGACTCTATACCAAAGCCAGTCACTTGAGGAAATCGTGCTGAAATCGAAGACCGAATTACGATTCCGTCCACCAAACGAAGTGATATCATTAGTGCGTAGCGGATTGAGTGTAAAGGTTTGATAACTCAGTCCCATGGGTTTAAGCCCCTGCGCACTGATGACATCCCTTCAATTGTTAAGAGAGTGCTCACACTATAACTATCAAACTCCACAAACAACCAGATATCTGATCTGTTGGCGATTCGTGTACGCTTGCGTTGAAATCCTGATTTACAGTCTTGGTACATTAGATACAATTCAACGAACCTTTGAAGCCATAGACAGCCATTTACAACATGTTGATTCAGATTACTATATCTTTTCCAGTTCAAGATGTCTCGATGCCAGTTTAGGATGTTCCAAGTGGTTAAGATAGATTTCAACGGCGAACGGGCTCGCACAGCTAATGTTCACACGCGTAGGCTCGAAAACACAAGGAATGGTTAGCTTCTACAGAGTTCGAGGATGTGGTTTCACCAGCTGCGTAGAGTAAACCAAGTTAGCTCGCCCACATCCAGTTACCTGTGACACTGAGACATCTTAAACTGGAAAAGTTATGGTGTTCTTCATTGCAGTCTTCTATTTCACTGACAATAACTCACTACCTTCCGTTAACCATTCTGAACACGGATTATTTTACACTGGAAATGAGCCTAATATTTTACCTGGTACAATTGGTCCGAGAATACAATGAGCGATATTCACTGGCATTTCAGGTTGTTACATTAAGCTTGTTTCGACGTTTTTAGCAAACAACTCTCAACAGAGCGGATTTTCCAACGTTCTTAAACTCACGCAGACGCAGTGGTAAATTTTCTAATCGTTCCTTACACAGTTTCATCAGAGTGGCACATTCCGAGACATTGAGCAACCGCTTACTCAACGATCTGTGGCCTATCTGAACTGTGGTTATCCTCAATACTTGACTGTTATTTTCACATAAGTACTGCATGTGTAGTGCGATTTTGAGATAGGCGGCTGCTGGCGGTGTACACTTGGATGCTAATAGGTGTTGTGCGCATGTATATGTTTCTGATAATTTATAACGAGGCCAGTGAGATTGAAAGGTAAATTAAACATGGATAACATCTCGGTGGGCTGAAACTTGGGTCCACTCCTGATTGACATTTTCCTGAGGAAAGTAGAGGGCGATCAAACCTGTGCAAACATTCAAACGTTTCTTTTCTAACTCTAACAGGTTGACGATAGTTTTGCTGTACTCCCAAGTGATATGAATTTAAAAGTATATTTGAGATGTTTAAATGAATGCACCTTCCCAACGAGTGCATTCGTGAACTGGAGCTAAATGCGTCTCCCAGATTCTGTGGTATAAAAATATGTCTACGTCCAGGTGAATCCTCAAGACGTGGTACATTTCGAAAAAAACTGCGTTTCGGAATATTAACCGAGTTTTCTTGCCACCACCACAGCTAATAATAATAATAACAGAAAATGGTTACGTAAACAGTATTTACTACGTAAAACTTGTGCAGAACGCCAGTTGAGTATCTTATTTCTAGGATCAAAAAAAGATGTGCTAACCACGCCGCCGTTCAAAGCAATATTAGCCAGTGAATAGTTGAACCACCGTTTACGTCAGTCACAGACTTAAACTGTTTAAGCTATGTCAGTGGGATTCTGGCTCAGTGATAGACTAATGCCTAGCATTAGTCTCTCAATTCTTGCTACTGTACAGAGGTTTATACAAGACAAACGAATAGACGTCTCTCTAAACGAATTAAGCAGCAGCATCCTGTTTAGATCAGAACCGCTGTCACAGAGTCAAACAACACTTCATTTGCGTTCCACCTTGTCGTAAGCAGTAGTCGAGTTGACATGCCTTTTAGACATATCAGTTAGTCAACGAGGTATCGGTCAGTCAGTCTAAGACAATTCGGCATTTTCTTTTGCGACAACCAACCAGATCGTTACTACTCAGCGCAACAAAATGCTTCACTCACAATACAGTTCGTTCCAACCTTGAAATTTTTCTGTTCCCCAGTGGGGCCATTCTTCCCCCACTCATTTCCATGTAAACCTATCCTGGGTCCAAGCCACTTGGTGATAATCACTGTGGATTGAATTTTTGGCCTACCAGGTAAATTACTTAATTTCGATTTTCTCGTAATTGCCTTGACCGAATGATGGACTGCCCTTTCTTTGTCAACTAAATGGAAAATTTGAAAGTTATTCACGATTTGTATTCCAAACGCCCCGAAGAAGCGCAAGTACTATTTGAAAACTTAGTATCTTATAATACGACATTTATACTATTAGTACTATCGTTGTTAGTCAAGAACGTGGATGGCACAAGGTTTGTTTATTTAGTAAATCTACACATGAATTATATGATTCAACACCACAACAAACAAGCACTCTCATTTTCACTTAACGTTGGCCCAACAACGTTACAGTTGTCCACGCCCAGTTCATGTATGGAAAACACTATTGCATGCCAACTTGCAATAATGTTTCTCCTTGTGTCTTCCTCTCGTTATGTCAATATCCAAATGCGTGCTGCTGTCTCAATACTGAGTAATGGTGGTAGTGGTAGTGGTAAAATCGTTCGTTCTCACCACACTATATTGCTCAAGTCTGACTCGATCTGCTTCCCGAATACCAAAGCCATCATTTGTAAAAACCAGGGCACTGAACTGACTCGTCCATCGTCAATGAAATTAACGACCTGAATATATCAGACAAATTGTTTCAAGTTCTAAGTACGCTGACATTCTCATTGATAATGGAGACTTTGATCGAGGTTTGATGTTTTGAAATATGCATTTATCTTACTGGTTTTCCCATTTCGTCTCTTCTTTGCCCACTGACTTTGTTCTAGTTACCGGCAGTGTGCTTACTGGGAGTTGCCTGATGGCACACACTTACATGCTGACTGTGATCCACATACCATGGAACGGTGTGGAAGGCCCGCGTAAGTTTTATGGCGTATGGATCATCTGAGTGGTTGTTTATGGTTTTAGCCATATAATTGCAGACTGTCATGCGTAAGTATATGAATTCACAAAGATACGATCAGATCTGATATACATATGGTTGCGTGGGACAGTTTTATTGTTTGCCAGTTGTTTACCAGTTGGGTTCATTGATTACTTGTATGTGGCCTGCAGTACGTTGGATTTGACTTACATTGCGTGTTTGTAATTCATAGTGAAGTGAAGCCAAGATTTCGTTGGATGATAAGACAATTAATACAATGAAGTAATTAAGACTATGTGCACATAAACGGTATCTTGATTCTTCATTAGCCGGCGTCTGATCAATCTTGTACACTTGTGGGCTTCAACCTAAAAGCCTTTTAACTCTATAGGCTGACGAAATTCCACCGCATTTATTAAATTATGCTATTGACTTACGTTCAAATTCCTTAGGCTTTAAACGCATAGCGTCTTACTGTTCTCTACTATAATCTAACGTCCACAAAGCGGATTACCGTTCGTCAGTCCGACAGGTAGTACTTATTATCTCTGTATTAAATAAGCACTTTTAATAGATCGAAAGCCCCTCGTGAGCGCTTGTGATGTAATTAGCAGATTAGATCGTCATCGTTTAGATCAATTGGATATAAGTCCATAAGCTTGGTTTGAGACGTTCTCATCTTTTAAACAGCTGGGTACCTAATCCAAACATCGCCGTATCAGGAGGAAGGTTAGGAGATATTGCAGTGGTCAACTGTCTGTGCACTCATGCATTCGCACTACTCCCTTGCTAGAGACAGAAAATTGTAAAGGAAATGATAGAATCAGTTTCAAAAAGGATTGTTCTTCCGTATTAACAACGCTACCACTACACGTTTCTGTAATACTAGGGAGTAGAAACTTCGAATAGCCATAGAAATCGTACTTGAATTCAAACCTCCATTTAAGTAGTATAGAGAAGACCTCGGACTGGTTACAATAAGCAGTTGTTAAACATGGGATAGCGTCAAGTATTTGTAGATGTATATCAGTGCTAAAGAAACCAAAGTCTGTCATTAGCTGATATCAGTGGCACACGCAATTTCATAAGCTGCAACCTGATACGTCTAATGCATGGCAAAGAGCTTGGTGAATAACGTAAGATATGACATTAAAACAATTTGTCCAATCCAAATGTTGTATCCCAAAACGAAGCTGGATTGGTATGTTGCTAGATCGTCTGTTGTGTTGGGGCTTGAATGGGCGGTGAATCGAATAGGTTTTCATCACAGTTTTCTATGCTGACAACGTTTCGAAATGAAAGAAGTGAATAACTTTTTTTGCTAATAAGACACTTCAGTGAGGTTGTTTGACGCTGCCCCCCACATGTTCAGTGCACGCGGAGTAGAAATTTTACACTGATTTTTGATATCCACTTAATTTTTCGGGACAACCCAGCTTTCTGATCTTTTCTCCACTATAGAACAGTTGTAAAGCTAGCAAAACTTTCAGTAGCCGATTTCACCGAGTTCAAGGTTGGAGACCTAAATCATCCGGTTCCAATCCGTTTATCCATTTCAATATCTGACGATCGTCAGTTAATCTGAAAGAAAACCATTGAAAAAAGGATGTGGTACAGCTTTTTGGGATTACAGCAAGTACCAAGAACAGAGTAGGGTTGTGAGTCTAACAACGTTTTAAATAAATGGGACTCTGGAAACATTTAAAAACGATCCCTAGAGGAGCAGTACACGACCTCAAATAAAAGTTCCAGTGACTGACAACCCTGTAAGAAAACAACTCCTTTCTAAAGAAGGTCCAGAGTCTGAGCTTGTAATGCTTCTTGTCATAACTCTTTCGGCCGCTCTCAGCCACTAAGGTGAAGAACTCTTCGACAGATGCTACGCTAACATAAGTGTGTAAGAATTAAGTCACCACAGGGTAGTCGTAGGTACAAATCGAGAATTTGAAGTAGCGACTCATAAACAACACGCCACAGGCCAATGATCACCTTGGAGACCGAGCGCTAAACACGCTCACCAGCGAGTCTTTCTCTCTTCAAGCCAGTATACACGACATGATCGGTGTACTCAAGTAGCGGTCTCATATAAACCCCGCAAAGTGTCTGAAATGGTTTCCTGTCTAAGCAAGTAAAGGTCTGTTTTATTATTCCAAGAGCAGTGAACCCCATTCCAGCAGCTATCTCTTAATGATACGCGAGAGCCCAGTTAGATAACATTTAGATAGCTAAATCTTCTTTCAGGTCGATTTTCGTGGGGTGAGTGAGGAACGAGAACATGATCCATAGTTTTCATTTTTCGAAGTTCGTTCACATCTGATCACGCCGGAAAGTCCTACATTATTTTTGTAGGATTGGTGAATAGACCGCACAGCCTGCATCAGGGAATCTTTGCCCGGAAGAGAAATGCGTTTGGATGGTCATATACGCTTCAAAGAATATCCGGCTTCAGAACAACGTGAGCACACGTTGCACATTCAAAGCATGCGAGATCGTCACATGATGATCAAGGTTTCGGATGAAACGGTCGACGTTTTCTCCTACATCACCGTTACTACACAGATCGTCTCGAAAAAACAAATACTTTTTCAAAAACAGACGGTTACCGAGAAATCTTGTGTAGACGTGATATTCTAATCAGAAATCATGACTCAAGGTTAAAATCTTATCCAGTGTGCTCATAACTTAAAGTAATTAACTGCTTTCTATTTTCCAAAAACCTAAACAAACTCTGTTCACATGATTCATTCAGTCAATTAGACAGCTAACAAGCTAAGCGATCATTCGACCCCACGGCTATTTGTATTGGTGTAGATGGGCACAGAATATTGTATCCTCATGCAGGCACCACGTCGGAAATGATGTGAACAGTCGTTCGCTAGTCAACCCGCCAGCTGCGATCTAGACGGGAACGTCAGTCCGGTCTGCCCGTAATCTAAGTTGCTCCATAAAGACTGGACTAATCAGGACGTGCTAAGTCGCGCTCCCACTGTACCGACGCCATACCTTTTTCAAAGAAAGCATAATTGCTTTGATTCATATTGCATAAGATGTTATCCAAATTATGGTTAACTAGGAAAGATTGTGTGTATTGTTCACTGTCGGCTACTAGTAAATTTTGTTCATTAAATTCATTGAATTAGATTACACTACTAAATAGATCTAAAGGTTGACGAAGTCGGAACCCAAGGTTATGAATATATTCGTATACCACACATCAAAAGTTGAATAACATCAAAGTCTTGAAAGATCGATAATTCCTGGACCAACAATTTTAGACAGGGACTACAATGAAGTACTTGTAATCAAGGCTTAGTAAAGTGAACTGAGAAACACGTTTGTCTTTCTACAAATTCTGCCATGGGATATTTGTATTTGTTGGGCACTCCTCACATTTGCACAATTAAATTTCCTATTGCGAAAAGCATTCTGGATGGTCGGTGTCGATAAAACCGCAGAGATAAACCTCTTAGAGAGAATCCCTGTAACGAAATAACGATTTCGCTTAGTCCGGAGGTTTTTACTACTGTAACCTCCTAAGGAAAAACACTTTAAACAAGAGATTGTTTTATACCAAATCTAACAAAGGGTGATATACTCATGACGATAGAATAGCTTTATGCTGGCAGTATCATCTACGAATCAGTTTGGAACAAACCGCGAAAATCAACTTTCCGAAATTCAAAACAGTTGCTTTCCTTTTTACATTTAAACACAGCGATGAGAAAGTAAACGCAAGTAGATACTAGAATTTCGTCTTCGTCAGTCGCCTAATACATATTAGCTACGAATAATCGAATCAATCCTGATTCAAGATTACAATGCGCCACCCTAATATGTGCTTCATGCGTTTAGCTGTGATCGTCATGATGACCTGTCTCAAACCAGTATTGCATGTGCAGAAATAGCTATACGTAACGAGTTGTCATTAGGTAGGGCGTTTTTGACTGATATAAGTCAAACTTCGTTCGCAGTCGATGTTACATTCCCGTAGACTTTTCCATAAGCTTGTTTTTTTGAAAGAAGCACTAGATTCAGATCTAGTTCTTGTTAGAGCTCGCAGGTAATACATATCCTTGTCACGACCGGAACTCGAACTCCAGTCACAGTTGCTACAAGGCAACCGTTTTGACCTCATATCATATATATATGACATAGATTCCTATGGATCCAATAGGTTATCACACGCAGTTCCGGCTCCGTTTGCAACTTCAGTTTGTTTTTCACCCCAGTTTACCAGTCTTGTGTGTATTCCTGGTCATCCTTTGTAGTCAATAACTAATGTGTGGTTTAAGTATATCGTGTATTTCAGTTTCCATGTGATCCGCAGATCAGTGTGAACGTCAAGGTTATTTATTGCAGTAACTAGGTCTGCCTCGAAATGCTGGATGCCATTAGAATGTTGTGAGGTAAACTGGCATAGGTAATGTGTGGTTTGTAGTCAGAATTCCTCGGAAGGACACGACCAGTCTTAGTAAATACTCTCAAGGCACACACTGATATCTGAACCGCACTGTATTCCAGATAACCGTTACAATTGTCTATCAAAAGAACTGTTAACTTCATGCTACAACGTCTACCGTTTCTAAATTAGGATTTGTGATCGAAGTTCACCGGATACCCATATCTGATGAGTGTCAACACCTGCGGAAACCGTCACACACTTCCGATGAATATTGGCGCCTAAACACTCGGTAATTGTGCCACCTAGCGAGTACTGATTAGTGCTGAAGCGGTTAAACAAAATATTAACACTTACCAGTGTTCGACATTCTAGTGATAGGTTCAAACTTAAGAATCAATCAGACCGTCACCTCCTAAACATATATGTTGCATCGACGATCTATTGCATGCTAATGTTGTCAGTTTAGAAGTCGAAACATCGATATGGAGAACTGACAAACTAATGGCTTCGTAGACTAGGCTGATCTGACCATGTGGCATGTGTTTACAGTGGATACATTGGATTTATTGGAAATGCACAGCCAAGGAGCAACAAAAATGGCTTATATCCACCTAATGTTACATTAGGCTACTACAATGAACGTCGGACCGAAGCACTGTGTTCGGAATAAAACGGCCAAACACAAACATACAAAGAGTAGAGGGCAAAATCCAGACCACGTCCTATTGTGAGTGGTACGGGCACATTTCAGTGAGTGACAAACAAACAAACAAATCTAATCCGCTGCAACAGTCATATTCCACCGGAATGGCGTGGAAGTGTAATCGGTGTACTGGGCCTGAGTTTTACCCTAATGAATGCATGTCAGTTGAGTACATGAGACACAAACTGCCATCACACAGATGTGATTTCAAGTATTTAGTTTATATTTCGTGGTTCTGCCATTGTTTTCATCCTGCTTGCGTATCCAATCCTTACTTAGCCTAGAATGAAAAGAGGGTATTTTGCTGTTTTCACATCTGTTTCACTCTGTGCATTTGTAGAAAATATCAATATAAATGTTGCTCAGGATTTGAAGAGGACCCAAGGGCCTTTAATGCCTACAGAGGTTACCAAACTCCAAAGTGTACCAGGATGATTTCTCCATTTGATGAATGTACAGAGACCGTCTTTCAATCTCGTAAGTTGGACAATGTCAGCTTTTTCGACGCGAATTCCTTAACCTGTACCATCGAATCAGGCTAGATCAAAGAAACTCCAAGATTAGCATCAATTAATGCAACTGCCTTTCATTAGTTCTTGATATATTCACTATTCGGAGGGCAATTTCCAGATGAGATCTACCAAATCTATAATCACGCACGAGGAATGATGTGTGCACTGCAGATTATGATGAAACCTACTCACAAACTTGTGTATGCAATCACTATCTAAGTGGCATATTTTTTCAGTACACAGTGGAACTGCGAAGGTAAGTTGTAGCCGCTTGAGACTTGGACGCCGCGTTATAATATCAGGAATGTTCTACAAGCCGTGACTCAACTCAGATCCGGACCTTGCATGTAAAACGGTAGTTGTGCATTTACTACACATTATCATCATCAACAGTTATCATATACATCCCGATTAACTGTTTTGTCGTTGTTTTGTAAATTGTATATTACAACGTATCTGTACCGTTTAGTTTCAATAATTAGACTTCCGATTGGATAGATATCTAGCGAAAGACTGTAGTATATTGAAACGCAAGTTCTTTCATATTAGTTTCAGTGCAACTACCTATATCACCGTTGAATATCACAGAATGGAGTGTGAACACATATGTGGATCCAGCAATCCCAGCGTACACCTAGTGTAGAGTAGTCATTCCCTTGAAGAAGTAGCTATTATCTGACATTATACAATACATAGTTTTGAGCGTTTTTATAACAAAGCGATTACAATCCCGTGTCAGTTTGATGAATGCACTCCATGGTCTTGATTACATCTTGATTACCACCTAATCATGATAGTCCACCAATTCCGGGGGATGCAGATACTTTTCGGGCGATTAGTGAACATTTCTGATTAGTGAATGTATTAAAGGAAGTTACTCTCTTAACAACAATACTTTCTTATATCAGTTCTATCCAAATTAACCTCTCGTTTGTTACTGAAACAAGCTGAATGACATGCATTTCGGTTCATAAAAATGTGCTGCTATGTCTGATGCTGAAGTCAACAAAATGGTCTTATTCACTTTCCTGAATTTCAACTGCGTGTTGTGGTTTGGAATTCATTGAGCAACTTAACTGCCAATCTGTACTATGAAATTTTTTTTGTTGCACTGGAAATTAATTGTAATACTAGTCACTAACTCGTCCTGACGAAACCGTCAATCGTTCCGAACGCGATGTCCACGGGTCTTCTCAGGCAGCTCGTGACGAGACCTCTGGACATTTGTGATCTGCCAGCAACAGTTCGAATGCTCAATTACGTTTGTTAAAACGTCAAACTTCTAGTCTTTCCCAATTCGGTCCGTTTGTCTTCTTGTAGAATAACGTAGGCAATACATACACAAAATGGATGATCGGTCGATTGAAGTTCAGTCACATGGTCATGTATTTACAACTTGAAGAAAGCTACAATGATCAGTAGACGATATCAGTATCCTACCCTGAAAGCATCAATATTCCAAGTGACCAGGTAACGTTACGCCGGTACTTCAGCCTGAAGGCACCAGAGCAAACTATAACGGCAGTGTGATTTCGAAAGCGATAATTTTGCGTTCAGGCCATTTTCCACAAAAAGCTCCTTTAACAAAAACAAGAATGTTGATTTCTGACAGCACTTATTTGTTCAATGTGAAAAAATGATTGTCAGTGACTTGGTAACAAGGAATACGTTGCTAACAGATGTGCTGTCAATATAATTTTCTCGTGGTGCATAGCTGCTTGAAGAGTGTCCGTCAAACTGGCAACAGTCAGTGTCATCACCATCATTATCACCATATCTTCCGTCATGCACATTCTGCATTCTTACATAGTAAGCTTGCTTTTATTTCTAAAACAACAAGTTGAATCCATACGTTGTGTTAACTTTCTGTTTCCGTAATGCAATCAGACTGATCACGGACGGTGCAGCATCATATAGGTGTCTATGCTCGTACGCGGTCTCTTGAAAAGCTTCCTGAAAACGTTGAGTGACATAGGAAGTTATCGTAAACTACCGTTTAGGCGTACACAAAACGGTCCATCCCTATTAGTTATAAGACCGACCTGAGCCACTGCATGCAACCCTCACCGGTGTACGAGCTGCTTTGGGACTGATAGTGAGCCAGTTCAGTCTTGATTATAGTTCCATCTGAATGAACAATTCGACTTCTATTGTAGACCGGCATAATGAATGCTGTCTTCCTCTTCAGGGGTTGAGAACAAGCTTAAGTTTGTTTCATCTATCCCAAGTAAATAGCTTTTTGTCTAAAGCACATCACTATTCGAAAAATGATACTTTATCACATGCATATTTGCCGACTGGTGGGTGACGCAAACTCTTGAAGTTAACACATCCACTACCTGGGTACCCAATGATGATCGCAATGTTTACATTCTTTTCTAACCATGTATTCATCCATAGCCTTAAGTGTTTATTAACCGCTCTCGGCTAGATACCTACTTACGCCAGCAGTTCATCAATACGTTCAGTATTCCTCGTTTTAATTCTTAGACTTCCGCAAGTTTTGTGCAGAAGTGAATAAAATCAGCTTGTAGCTAGCTAAAGGCAGTTCCAGTGATCACTTTGTTTAAATGAGACCTAAAAACGAAAAATTTTGGTTTTGACTGGGTTTGAACCTGCGGCAGACGCATCATGCCTAAACGCGGCAAACGCTCTACGAGCTAGGCTAGGAAATCAGGCCGGGAGCTCGGGAATTTCACATGGGGACTCAGTTACCCACTTTGGTCATTGTGATGCTCCGATCTTCTTCCCTCGCCTGTGTGTAGGTAATACGTCCGAGCGTCTCATCAAGAATGCAGTCGTTCCAGCATTCATTGTCTAATTTGTTCAGTTGACCTTGAGAGTGAGCTCTCAAATCACTAAGTTCATCTGTTCGACATTATCTTTCCAAAATGAGTTCCCAAAGCCCTTGCTAATTGACTACATCTGTCTGTGATGATCTCTAAGCACCTGTTTGCTGGGATTACACAATTCGACCATTTGCGACCCCTCCCGCGAGTGTTATTCTGGTTCGTATAAGAGACAATGTGTTTTTGTCGCACGGTTGTTCAACAGGTATACCGTGACGATGCAGGCAGTTTGAAGCGGTGAATGCGTAACTAATGTTGGTTGAGTTCACAGTCAGAGGTAATGTTACCAGTATCGTGAAAGAAATAACAAACGCGTGGTACTCTCTTTGGTCGGTCAGTCATTTCACCGATACACTACCAACTCGCAATGATACAAGACATCAAACAACAAAAGTGAACTGTTGAAAAGGAGAAAGAAATCAACGTAGGCTTGTAATTTCCTTAGAATTGGGACAACATTTTGTGGCTGGCGGTGTCACTGGTTGAAGCCAAGAGATGCTTGCGAATAATCGCCACCGCAAGTGGATTGCGCTCTACCACTTGTAGTTTCACTCACACACCATGTATCCTGTATAAACGTACCCAGCGTGTCCAGTGAAAATAAGACCAGATGTGACAGTGGAGAACTTTATGGTCCAGCTGGTTGATTCTGGTTAGCCAGATAGTAGGCAGATTTTGAAAGTGTGACCGCCATATCCCGGAACTAGAAACTAGAGCGGATGTGGTGGTAGGATCTTACCCGAAAGGAATGATATTGAGAACAGTGAGCAAGAAACAGTCTGAAATGTGATAGCATATTAATGGACTCCAGATAGGATTAGGTCAGATACATTTTAAATTGATCTGAGAACCAGATGAGGACTTCAGCGTACAATACACTGACAACCTATAGAAAGGAGAATGCAGAAAAGCAACAAAACGCAAGATTTTACCTAAAGTTCACAGTTGCCTGGTTGAAAGCACACAGTTTCACCAAAGTGCACACAGGCTATTAAGTAAATACCTCGAGATGATGTGAACAGTTATTTTCTGTAGTTATTATACCTCATTTTCTCATAGGCTGAAATCGACCGACTGTTTATGGTTGACCTGCAAACTAATATTCGTCAACCAGAAGAGACTGAGAAAGGTTATTGCAAACCATTTATCACTGTGAAGTGGTGAGCTTCTGTTTTCACCTTGGATGGAATTTATCAACAGCTCACATGTTCAGATTTGAACAAATCACCTATAAACACGTACTTGAATGGTGAGCCACCACATAACCGTAGTCCAGATATCTTATCACTAGACAATATAGTCCCATTCACCGGGGTCGCACAAAAGGACGTCAGTTAGTCCTTAGTTGTAGCTACACTTACCGGAGCACAATAACGAAGGTTCACTAGCTCGATTTCAGCCTGCTAGAAAATTGAAATGCATCAACTAAGGGAAGTAATTTATGTAGCTTACGTCAACCTTAGTACCCGTAACCTTGTGGTCTAGTAGAGAATTACCTGGATTATCATCCTGCAGTATATTCACAGGTTTGATTCTCGAGGTCGTGAGGTTGAAGTGGTCCTGACAACGTCGAAACACTTGTCCACAACTTCTTTGATATCTATTGGGACTAACTTTTCACAAAGAGACAAACATTTTTGGTTTCTCAACTTGTCTCAACAAGGACAACTGCATACGTGGGTGATGTTGTTTGTCTATCGTAGGCATCTATCTGTACTGCGAAATGCCGTGTCATACTGAATTAACAGTGGCACTAGATCACTAAGTTTTGAGTGTAAAACGATGTTTCCACTTATAACTGATTTTCGGAATGAGCATTATCAGTTCACCCTAGCAAAACGACCGGCTACAATTTAACCTACAGTCAAAACACTGGCTCATGATCATCGACTCCAGTTTTGGCCAGTGGCTATCCAGTACTCGAGGCTTGCACCATTGGTGTCCAGTCTAGCTTCTCTTCGGATGCACACAGTCTGGTCGTCTGGGTTGCTGCAAAATCCAAGCAACTGATGCTACGATCGGTGTGCCGTGCCTGACAGGCTGGTGGAACGTGAGCGCATAACGCCACACATCCTATACAGATATACCATAGCGTCTTACTCGGTCAGTTCTCTTCACTCAACCTGTACATACCGTGAACAGAGTGCGATGCGAGTGTGGTGTAGTTCTCTGTGAGCCAGGTGGACGTCCCACCGGCCAGAATCATAATGATTAGTTAGAGATGTTGGTCACTGACTAATACGGATGGCCACAAACAAATGCGGTGTTCAGAGGCTTAAGATTTGTTTACAAACCTTAAAATGAGCAACAAATGTTGAGATATGACTAGCAAAGCTGTAGTTTTACAACTTTTCCGAAAGCCAGCTCATAATTGCAAGAATACGAAAATCTGTCCAAATGAGTTCAGTGACGCTGTGAATCGCTTAACTGGAACTATAACTATTTTCCTTTCATTTGCTTACAGCAACCTACGCTGCTTTTGCTCCTGCGCTTGCCTCCGTGAGCGAACTACGAGAAGAAGAATCTACTCAGGTCTACACCATTTTCGCACCTCAAAGTAATGAAGACGAAGAGGTCAATGAGTAAGAAGGCTATCAGATATTATCGGTCGATCATCTAAATGATTTTGTTTATGGACACACCACCAACTTCAATTACCTGTTAATCTATACCAGTTGTGTCCACAATCTAATTCGACTAAGTCGTCACTGACAGTTCTCACAAATTTCAATAGTTGTGCATTTGGACCGATCTAGATTTTGGTACCACCACAGGAGCCAGCATTTGTTGGTCATCACGTTAATGCATGTATCTCACAAGTATTTTGACCCAGTGAACAACGTGAAAATAAACAAATAAACCGATTGATTAGAAACTGTTTATGTGAGCCTCGTTACTGATACTGAATGTTGGTGTCATCAGATTTTTGTTCTATAGAGATGGCTGGCCCGAAATTAGCCGCGAAAAGAACAATAATGTTTTCTTCCTTACAGGCGTTTTAATTTATAATCTCTATATATTTACTATGGTGGAATATTCCAATTTGAAGCAATTTGTTCCTTTTATGAACTTGAATAAGGCAATGAGGAGACGTAAATCATGTGATGTTGTCCGGAGTAACATTTCGTACATTCTGATCACACATGGACATGTAACTAATTTTAAACAGTAAGATAAGGTTCCTTAGGGCGGAAATAATGGCTTAAGAGATTAGACAGACAGACATGGAAATGAATATTAAACAAATGGGGATGCTGATTACCAGGGCAGCCACAACGCCAACACAAACTGTTTCTGAACACACACGGGGGGATTATAACGCCTGATAGCCAAAGCCTCAACAAACTGGAATATATGCCTCCGGTGACTTCGAAAAATCACAAAGAATGCGTCACAAACCTTGACTCTGTGTTCTGAGTGGATTAGGTGTTTCGCTATTGATGATGCCGGGTGCCGTCCGTCGGCCTCGATGCATGCGCTGACGTATCTAGTTGTGTTTCCAGCCACTTGGGAGCATGCTCCTTGATACGAGAATCCAGCTGACGGTTTGTTCTCCCTATGTAGCTCATACTGCAACTACATGA
>LUCH01001314.1:75524-112390 GCA_013368495.1 Paragonimus heterotremus
TCATGTAGTTGCAGTATGAGCTACATAGGGAGAACAAACCGTCAGCTGGATTCTCGTATCAAGGAGCATGCTCCCAAGTGGCTGGAAACACAACTAGATACGTCAGCGCATGCATCGAGGCCGACGGACGGCACCCGGCATCATCAATAGCGAAACACCTAATCCACTCAGAACACAGAGTCAAGGTTTGTGACGCATTCTTTGTGATTTTTCGAAGTCACCGGAGGCGTATATTCCAGTTTGCTGAGACTTTGGCTATCAGACGTTATAATCCCCCCGTGTGTGTTCAGAAACAGTTTGTGTTGGCGTTGTGGCTGCCCTGATAATCAGCATCCCCATTTGTTTAATATTCATTTTCATGTCTGTCTGTCTAATCCCTTAAGCCATTATTTCCGCCCTAAGGAACCTCATCTTACTGTTTAAAATTAGTTACATGTCCATGTGTGATCAGAATGTACGAAATGTTACTCCGGACAACATCACATGATTTACGTCTCCTCATTGCCTTATTTAAGGAATATTCTAAATCAAATTACATTATCAGTGATTTGAACTCTCTTCACAAGTTGACTAAATGATCCCGTGGACCTCTACTTCGTGAGTCGCACACACCACCTAATAAGTTATAATCGAATATTTTTACTTGACGCGTTGGTCAACTTTACGTCTAACCTCCTTTACAGCTGTATTGCTAGTTATATATCATAACTGCACATTCTATCGCCTTTTGAATCATTCTCCACAATATTACAGTACGGACCACTGGCGACTCACTCTGTGCAGTCTATAGAGTTGGATGGAAGAGCGAATGGTCAATGAGTATACTTTTCCACCTCTGTATTGATGGGGAACTGCATTAAGTGAATATGAAAAGACAGTAAATGAAAATAATCGAAGAAAGTTCAAAAAAACCTTCAGGCTGGTTTTCAAGTCAGCATCGAGCACCAAAGTAAATTTCTGATAGTCATGTTAGAAGGAAGACCCGGAACTTAGTGATAAGAGTGGTCTCTCTGTTCTATGTTGATCAACAAGGGGGTTACAGACTCTTGACTGGTTCATTCCTGTTGACAGGGATTAACACTGCATCCCAGTATGTGTAAACCCTAGCCGATAAAATGTTCTGTTCAACGAGTAGACTGCCCATTAGATACACTCTCCAGTTTCACAGAATGCCCCATGAAGTTCTCCTCTTCCCTCTTTGAGGAAACGTCCGTTAGTGGGGTATGGAGAGTCTCATGAATACGGACTAAGTCTCCCACAGTGTGTCAGTTATGTAGTTATTAGCATACTACTTTCGTCTTCTGAAGACCAGTAAATCTTATGATGACACCTGTTTGAATATTCCTAGTAAGGGACAACGTTTTACGACACTCGTAATAGACCTGCGTCTTCTTTTTGAAGTTTTGGTGGGTTATCAGATCACATGTGAAGACAGAAGCTTAGAGATAAAAGGCCCCATAAATTTTCTCCATGTAACTTACTATCATTTGTTCTATTGTTACAAAAGTTTTACACAAATTTAAGTTACTTGTCACTGAAATAATTACGGAGATAGTTAGCATCTTGTTGCCGGTACATGTTGTTGTATCTCCATCGATATGCAGACACAGTGGATGGACGAAGAAATCTGACCTTCTTAAATTAAACGTTGTTTACAGTGGTGAAAATGTAAGAGCAGTACACAACAAACATAGTCTGTAGCCTCAGGACTGACCTGCTGAGTTTAAAACAGAATATGTACCAAAATGCGTTTCATTGACAATTAGAAATGAAGGAGTGAGAAAGATAACCCAACATTTGTTTTGATCTAACGAGATGGTTTGAATCGTTTTGTTTGTTAAAATAACAATATGACATGAATGGTGTCATAGTTACAAGTAAATAATTCGCTTGAGTAACAGTAATGAACAGATGAGGTTACGTTTGAAAAGAGTGATGAGGATTACACTAGTTATGATGAAGTAACTTGAGATAAGCGATATGTAGAACAATGGATTTCTCTCATAACTACAATACTGATATGGTTTTACGGACAAATTTTCCACGTTGACGGCCTAGTAGTGTTATCTTAAGGATAGACCTCGAGAATATACTCTTTATAACGCACTTAGAATGCAGCTGATTCTCAATACCTAGTTTCGTGCATGTTTTAAGCGTTGGAGACAACTGTACAGTGGTAAAATTTAAACAGACGACAGCCATGTCTTGCATTCGATTGACCAGTCGATTCTTACATATTTTATTCTGCAGTATGGTAACATCTAAGAAATCTGACGTTTTTTGATTATGGAGATATATGAATGCGGAAAATCTCGATTTTGGCTACATCCAAACCGGGTAACAAGAATTATATGCACTTGTGCAGCTTATGATGTACTAGCTGAGCTGTGAGACCTCTTCAAGAGATTGAAAGTTTAACAATAGCTGTCCATATTTTGAAGCGTTTGGTAGGCATCAACAAAATAACCATGTGATTAGGTATAGTACAGCTTGAAACGAAATTGTCAGGCTTCTTGCTTGACGTTGTAACTCAGTAAGTCAAACACATTCTGCGTTGATAGGTGATTCCTGATTCTAATTCTAATCCGTCCAGAACTACTACTTGGTACCATCTCCTGAGCCGGTGTCACTAAGGCTTCAACTTGAGTTAACAGAGTTTAATTTGACGTTTGACTTTTAAAGTAGACATCATGGTCCTCGTAAGCTCATCCCATGGTTCTCAAATTTCAACAAATGACGTCAGTGACATGTGGTTTGAATACAGGTCAACGTTGACTCGCGAACTAATACTTCAAATAGTGTATGGTCTACTATAATCACTGTTACAGGTTGCATACAACATGTTTTGTTTTTTAGTTCGAATTGAATAGCAGGTTTCGTTTTAAGAAGAAAACTATTCAGAAATCTAAAACTATTCTTGATTTAGTGGCTTCCTTGTCAAACAACGTATGCTCAACAAAGTTTATTCCATGTGCACATAATCGGTTGCACAAACTATAAGAATAACTTAAACTAAGTCACAGCTTAAGGCCCCATTTACGCTTCTAATCCAACCAAAAAATGCGCGAAGTTGACTCCCAAACGGTGACTCGTTAGTGTCTGTAAAAAGCAACCATTCTAATTGCTACTTGCATCGTTTTTTCTAGGAATCGTTTGGATGTGAATTTTTATCTAGTGAGCACATATAAGCCGCTAAATATGTGAACAAATTCATTCACTTACTCCTGGGTAATAGTAACCGCTTCAGGCTGATAGAACTACAGTTCTTTAAACCATCGTTCACAACCATGTCCCTCTTCAATTTTTTAATATTTGCGTGAAACAGACTATTTATTCTTCATGCTCCTCAAATCAACGTCAAGCTTACTGTGTAACCTTTCGTCTTGACGCCCCAGAGTTCCGTCAATAAACAGCTGTCCATCACCGTCAGAATTGTAGACGAATTCACTACTGTCTTATGTTTCGTACGCTGCTCATGCTTTCCAGCGCAGTCAGTAAACACAGGTTGTAACAGAAAGAAATGAACTTTTGGTTGTTTGTGGTTCATCGAGTTTGACACAGATTGGGGTTACCAAAATTCATGCCTGAAATCTACACACTCAAATCCCTACAAGCTGATGATATCACTGTACAATTTAAATGTCAGGCTATGCGAACAACAAAACACTTAAAGCATCCGCATGAACGATCAATTTCACCGATATTCTCAGCCAATTCACAGGGAACGGTATCAATTAGCTGTCTACATGTACTTCTATCGCATTAGCATAACGATGTAGCCAGAAAATGAACGCAGTGAACCTTAGGATTGGAATTTTATGAGGTGTACAACTGTTGACGTCGAGTCACATCCACAAGATAATTCCAACCTCCCAAAAAACCGACGGAAGTAAGAACAGCAACAACAATCGTGGTTTGTAGCTTCAGGAAGTTTTGTTTCAAATTTCTCAACAGATCTTATTAATGTTAATGCACTTTCGACTAGATTGTGTTTCATTTTACAGCAGACACTGGAAGAAAGAAATCTGATTGATATTCTCAGGAAAGTGGAGGAAATGAGCTTGGCTGAAAGCGAATCTTTTCAGAAGATGGAATATGTTGGTATTACCTAAACTGCATGATTATCCCATACATTTGTAGCAGGACGTTTGTCACAAGCATCTTAAACCGTTATGATATGATTTGGCCTTTTTTAAATGGGGGCGAATCTATAGCGAAGGAAAAATGTCCTTTAAAAATGTATTCGTCTATCTGTTTTCCTCCCATTCTTTAGTGCTGTCTTTGTTTAGGTCGACATATGTTAAGTACTTTCATCACTTCAATATAAACAAATTTGACCGTTAAGTGGGTATGATTTATTACATTACATGTGTGCTATCAGATTAATGTACTACTTCCTATATCTAACAGTCCTCTCTTTCTACTAGACCATCACAAGCATTAACACATGTGGTTAAAGGTCGTTATTATGTCGAAGAACTGAAGAATGGGATGCAGTTGGAAACCCTGGACGGACAAAGAAAGTTGTACGTGACAAAGTTTCCATATGGAGTGAGTTGTCAACTGAGCACTTCTGTAAATTGGAGGTCAAATGCACGTAGCAGTAAATGTTGATCCTGTCTACTTTCATTCACTCAATGTTTACATTCCTTGGTTGTTAATCTTTTAGATTTCACTGGCAATTTGTTAACACCTGATATTAGTCTTTAGTTAGCCCATTTTCATTACACACCGCTGGTGGTTTAGCACATAATTCAATGGGGTGTATAATCAGTAGGTATAAAGAGTTCTCATTCAGTTGAAGAGAAAACACAGCTTGATAAACTTTTGTTTTTGTTACTTCATTGTTGAGTCAACGTAATCGTAAACGAATGTAAAAACTGAATTGAGATGTCTACCTGGTAACCTCAAATTTACTCAGCTCTCTTGATACACGATAAGCGTAAGTCCCTTGAGTATGATGACGATCAAATCGAATTCACAACCTGACTACATTGGACTGTTTGACAGAAACCTAGTAGATTAACTGCCGCCGTTGCTGCAGTCGTTGTTGTGGCAAAGATATACACTACATATTACAAAGAAGACTCCAGTCTAGTAGTTCTTTTCGAAAGGGGCTGTTCGAAAGGTTTATGGGAATACGACTGTTGCGATCAAGTGTGGGAGTTTCGACATATACGATTTATCGTTTTTATTGGCTACACGTTCGTCAACAATACTGAAAAACTATCAAATGAATGAATGAAGTAGGTGAAAACTTTCATATCTTGCGCACTGGTAACACACTCGAAACTGTCATACAGTCGGGACACAAGTTCTCAATAATCGGTTCAAGCTGGACAGCCAAGCATTGCGCAGTCGTGTGATAGGTCAAGATGGGCAAGGCTACAATCGGTATCAGTTGTATACACTAAACCTAACAAAAAAGGCGCTACGTTTGAATGTAACTACTATCAACTGTTGATAAGTAGTGTTTTTATCTTTAAGATTTCGGAAACATATTAAGCTCTGATTGTAATAAAGCGTTATATCAGTAATGGGACTTTATTTTAAAACATTAAAACGACTAGGGGACTTTATAACTCCAGAACGTCCCAACATTTTGATTCTGTAATTTTTGCAACAACTATATCTGCATACGTGAAAAATAAGCCAACTATCAGACATAAGTTAGGAGAGCACTGTGGTCGGCCAGAGAAAAGTTAAACATGGTTTACCGAAGCGCCAGTTATGCAATCACGGAAACTCAAACAAGCAGGCAGCAAAAATACACGCAGTTGATTGTGATAATAAAGACCAAAATGTGTTCCCTGGAAATTCTTGATACCGTAAACATACAAATAAGTGTATCAATGATTAGTAGTTGGGGATTTGGATTTTCATGTAGATTGAACATCACCCACAATTGATCGCAGCTGTCGCATTCCCATAGACTTTCCAGTCGGCCCCTTTCGAACAGCAGAAACACTAGACTCGAGTTTCGCTCTCATTAGAGCTCGCCAGTAGTGCATATCATCGCCACTGCCGCCGGGACTTGAACCACGGACTGCTATTCATGAGGCAACAGTGTTAACCACTGCGCCATTGACCTCACGTTAGGCACGACCGAATTACCATATGTGAACACTCAACCACTTTCGAGACGATCGGGCACTGACGCAGAATGGTTTCAGCAGTATTAATGTCTTAGTGCGTGAGAAGCCCGCAACCTTCATCTGCGAGTTAGATGATAAAATCTCCTTTATTCAGTATGGGTCGCCTGGACGAGCACATTTCTAAGCGGTCTGCATGAATGGTGGAGCTCACAGATGAACACAGGATGATGCATTGCTCTTACAGATTCCAACAAGTATCAATGGCGGAATAATCTTACGAATCTGACAAAGCTGTAAATAAATTGGAATCCACTGGCGCTTTGAATCGATCGCTGGACGACCGGCTGACGATCTCAGATAGAAAACCGGTACGTAAACAATTACTGTTTAAGGAGGACTCAAGAAAAAAGGTGGTGAATCTTCTGCTTATTCAGGCCTATGCTAAAAAACTGTGTAAGGATTAAATGAACACCTACTCGTCAAAATTCAAGTGAGTATGGATCAAGAATCCCGAGTCACAATTCATAAGTTCTTTGCTGCTGCCCAGTGACCATCTTGATGCCTGCAAGCTGAACACACACAGTGGCAAGCATATTTTCATCGTAATCAGAATACACGAGTGGATCAGTGTTTCGCAAGAACGCCAAAAATTGTGTAAGATACTTTCTTTTCAACACGGAGGAATGCCATTTTTATTACTACAAGAGTGGTGGATCTCCTATTCGCAAACCTATTTGTGATGACCAGTGAAAGATACGTTTTGACAACATCCCGATGCCTGGGTTTTTCTTCTTGCCGATGTCAGTGATACCTTCTGTGTCGCGTGCACCGTGAACCTCAAAGGTATCATTTCAATCCTCACTAACTGGTGCGTTTTTCACACGTACTTTCATTAACAGCCAGACTCCAATTGTCCGGTCAGAGCTTAATCTCATCGAAATCGGTCTGTAGTCTACTGGGATCATTGCAGATTTTTAGACCGTTAGCCGTGAGAAGAACGTTGTTGATGACATTAATCGGAAGATTGTTGTAAATAAGTAATAATAGAAAACCGAGCATTGACCGCTGAGGAACTTCCATAGAATCAGATAGGACAGTAGTATGTTTGACTCAGTTTTGACTTTATAAGTTCCGTCATCAAGAAAAGGAGGTACCTTTCTCTTCTTGGAAACCATAAGCTTGCAGCTTGTGTCTGACGGAGCCACGTTGGACATGGTTAAATGCCTCGGCAAAATCAAGGAGCGGAACTTTTGAGATGTGACCATTGTCATTGGTCTCCGTCAACCAATCCATGAACACAAGCGCATTTGTTACGCTTGACCAGCTACGAAGAGAGTCATGCTGGGGAGAGGAAAACATAATTCCTAGGGAGTTGTCTGAGGATGACAGGTTTGCAAAAGTGTTTCATTATCTTGCATGGGATGTTAGTAAGCTTGACTGGCAGGTAGCCAGCACAGAATTGCCGATTGCCTGTCTTGAAAATAAACTTGACGGTGACTTCTTTCCATGTACTAGATGCAGAATGGCCGTAGGTGTAACTCACCGCGAGAGTAGTAATTGATGGTTCTCGTTAGACCGGGAATTGGTAGTTGGTATTCGAGAAGACCGTGGAAATGTGTCCCTCGGTTGACTCCTCACAGGTGTGGTTACCTTGGTCTTCTGAAACAGTGTGACGTTCGGATCGACATTAACGACATTTATATCATCCACATGTTCACAGACGATTCACTCGCAACTGCTTGCAGCTGTCACGCTCAAGTGTGCCGAAGGTACTGGACTCTTGGGAGGAAGAAACTGTTAAAAATGAGCTTCCATATTTGACTATTCGATCGTGCTTAATGTGAGGTCAGTGGCATAATGGTCAACACAGTTGCCTCATGAAAGCGTGGTCAGAGTTCTAGTCCAAGCCTTGGCAACGATATGCACTACTGACGAGCTCTAACAGGACTAAATCGAGTCTAGTTTTCTGTCTGGGAAAGGCTCGTTGGAAAGTCAAGTTGAACGCGAAGACAGCTATCAGCATTGTGGTATTCAATCCGAAATTAACTAGATCCCCGATTACTCATTAGTACAACTGGCTTAGCCAGTTCAATTGAAAAAGCTGTATAGGAAATGCGTTATACAGTAATACAGAACAGTGTGTGCGTGAACTGTGTGATTTGTGGAGCATCCATGAAGCGGCAGTACTTGGTGATAATCATACCTATTGTCGACGCAGACGGTTTGTTTGTACTGGATACTAGTGTTGTTCCTTCTCTTTGAGAAGAGTCAAAGATGCCGTGTATTCATTGCCTTAATTAGTTTCCACTCTGACTGGAATTTACAAGCCGACCATCGTAAAAGAGACCGAAATCTGGCCACTGCATAACACCGCAGCTAGACAGTAAATTAGTTTATTGTATAGGTCACGCTAATCGTTGATGTTACGTAGAAGGATGGTAAATCACCTAGGATCTAAGACGATCATAGATTGACGGTAAGTAATAAGAAATTTGGTTCCTATAATTTGAACATTACTCACAAGCGATCACAGTTATCACATTCCCATGGACTTCCCAGTCAGTCCCTTTTAAAAGGAAGAGCCAGACTTGAGTTTCACTCTGGTTAGAGCTTGTCAATACTGCATACCAACTGCGAACAATTGTGAGCAATGATCAGCGTACATCAGCCAAATCCCCCACTACTCACCGATAACCAAAACATCGCTCAGAAAGTTTGACGGTTTGTGTCATTTCAACATGGAGAAACACTCTGGTCGTTGGGTCTTCGATTAGAGTTAACAGGACAGATACGTTGACTCCTCTCGAGGTGATCAGGCAATTTGCGCATTACTCGCAAGCGATTGCAGCTGTGTTTTCACATATGATGATTCAGTCGTGCTTAATGTGAGGCCAGTGAGGCAGTTGTCACCACGGTTGCCTCATGAAGACGTAGCAGGAGTTTTATTTCCGGCCATGACAAGAATGTGCACTACCGAGGAGTCTTTACAACAGCGAAACTCGATTCTAAATTGAGATTAAATCAGAAATTGAAAAGATGTGCAGCGACAATCGAAAGAGCAGAGAATTTTGTGAACATACTGTATAGTAACAAAATACTTTCTGAAACTGATTTAACCAGCCCATACTTACATATTCCGTTGGAGCGAAATCCAAAGCGCTATCATCAGTAGGTCTTCTAGTATCTGAATTACAGGTTTAAGCTGACGGAGTAATTGCACGCTCGGTGGCAGGAGCTGTCTGTCACTTCACGGCAGCCGTGAATTGGTCCACATCAAGGAGAAGAGGGGTGCCAAATAGTACAGTGAAGTACACGACGTCTAAACTTCTTGCTGGCTAAAAATAACCACTGCTAGGGACACAGTTGTAATAGCCGCCCACCATTTTCCGAGCGATATGACGCAAGCCGAAATCTGTCACCTATGCCGTACTCGACCTCACCAGGGTGGTCGACCTTGGTGTTCGTATTTCTGACCAAAATGACCATATCCAAACTGTGTAAGGACATGAGATGATAGCCGGATCCATGTAGAAGGCGTTTCTGACACTGATATCACTACCGACAGATGGTGGGCATGAACAGACAATGAAAATATTTCCGGAGATTTGGCGTCTACAGCTGCTTTAGCAGAACCTGACAAGTTAATTACTCTATTGTCAACTGGAATCCAGTATACTAGTACGGATGTGGCTGTCATGCTCAAGACTATACCTACTCCAATCTGACCGACAGCGGCAGCCGTGGAGTCACCGGAACTGTGCAGTCAGTAACGAGTAGACACTGTGTGGGCTGTCTTTTCGACAAGTTACCTGCTATTCCGGATTCTAATCTCTGAAATGCAGCAGACATTGACATTCAACGAGTCTGACGTCCTTGCAGGGGGTGAAATATTGGCCTATATGTTTCAATGTGTGGACGTTCAACTCACTTATATTAGTCCGTATTCATGACCGTTGTGACCGATTAATTGTTGCGTTCTGTTTATAACGGTTTGTCCTGGCTAGATTCTGCGGGACCTAAACAGGCGGTGGTTACTGACTTAAACAGGGTTAAAACAGTTCGTTCCTTTCAAACGTTTAAACAAAATCGTTTGAACACGAAAACTGGTACATGTAAGCATTTCGTATTAACTCTTTAGTACCAAATTTACAATGACATTAAACTGTTTTTTATATCGAACACTTAGGGGGTAGAGTGGATGGTCAGTCGGTGGGTTAGGAAAGATCACTAAGTCCAGAGAAGAGTCATCTTTACGAGCGATTGTTTCTGAACACACAAGGTCGGCTTCAGTCGATTGATTGTGACAGCCTCAGTAAACCGCAAGAATCTTGCATTGGAGTAACGTAATAGGATTCTGAATGTTCAAGCCGGGTAGATGACGTGACCGGTTATCAGGATGTGTGTTGAGACTGCGGCCGCTGGTTGCTTGCGTGTTTCAACGATAATTGGTTCTTTTGGTAACCTTGAATCAGACAGAACATGAAACGTGGTGGATGTGAACGTTTCGGATAGACCCATCAGCACCAAATTCACATTAACATAAATCGGTTTTTTCTAGAAAACAATCAGGCCAATGCATAGTCAACGTGTTACGACGGCTCACTAAGTCCCGCAAGGGGCCAGGTTCACAAACAGTTGTTTCTGAGCCTAAAAAGCGTACGTGGGTCGAATAACAACGGTCGTTTCGGCAAGAATTTTGGATCGGAATGAAGTAACAAAATTCTAAATGCACATGCTGGGTCGATAACATGACCAGTGTTCCGAACATATCTATCTACTGAGGAACCTAGCTGTTTACGTGTTTCACCAACATTGCCATTCTCCAGTACCAGGGACTTCTGCACCCATTTAGGTAAATATCCCTTCACTCTGGTGATTAGGCATCTCTCGGTTCTGCCTAGGTAACATTCCCTGCATTTACATATGAAGTGGCGAACACATTGTGAGGTGGCCCAGACAGACTGATCTCTCGTGACTAGTAGCTTTTCAGTCCAAGCGATTACACGGAGTCCAGCTGCATTAAATGACTGCTTAATTGAGTTTCTCATCCGCCGTGTCGCTTGACGCATGAATTAAAAACTCTCGAAAGACAGCTGTACGTGGTATTTTCTTTGTCTACAGTGATCTCCTCTACGGAAGATGTTTTACGTGTACTATGTCTTTCCATGAATCTCTTAGGACTCATTTAATTGTACAACAAAAATGGTCAAGTCTAGTTACTCCTCAAGACGACCTTGCCTACGGATTCGTTAATATAATATGCTAACACATACCACTTCTCTTGTTTTGGCTATTTTGTTCACATTTCTGAAGAGAATTGACTGCTTGAACGTTGTTTATGTCACTTACCATCATCTGTTTAAGTCCGGCAGAATCTAACCAGGGTAAACCGCAGCGAAGCCATATTAGCACACTCTCCTTAACTCAACTAGAAGAAAAACCCTTCTACTCTGTTTCTCTCGTTTGAAAAACTAAGCAGAAAACACAGCAAATCTGCTAGTTCGCTTGTTGGAATTTTATTACTTTTGCAGTGTTTCCGTTTTAGTGACTTTTTAGAATGACCGATAGAAACCAAAAAAATCCTAGAGTACCTCCGGTTAACCCTTCAAGTAGGGCTCCTTATGTTAAAGTGAAGAATGAGTTAGTTTAATGCGTTTTGTGCATCGTGATGCGTTACTGTCGGCACAGTTGTTGAATCCTGTTGGTCCCCAGCTTCATCTCCCGAATCATGTTTCGTCCCTCAACGTTTCCTGATACGGTTGTTGAGGTGCTGGCAACAAAACTGTAGAATTTCATAATTAAACTTATTCAGCTTGAAATACTCCATCTGTACTAACATCAGTTTGTTTGTTTCTCCTCCCTGGAAATGTTGATCTTTTGCAAAGGCAAAGTACCTTGTTTATCGGGCACACCCTCAATTGACCGTAACTAAACCTACCGCGCCATAAACCCTTCAGATTGCACTAGACCGGTAGGCTCTGTGGTCTCAACGGGGACTTCGCCATGTTTCATGCGCATACTTGTGGACCAATGAAATATGACCTCGTTGATATCAGCGAACTCTCGGTTCACTTTAAGATAGCACGTTTTCAGTGATTTTCCGTTAATGATTTGTTGTTTAAACAAACTACAGTATGTAACTATTCTATGGACGGTCGTGTGGGTCACTAACTAATCTGGTTACAGGGTGTTAAAATTTCTCAGAACTCTCCAATTTCTCATCGACTGAGAGACGCTTTTCCAGGAGAATAAATGCTAGTTCAGGCAACCAGTTAGACTGACTTTTTCACTCACTTATTGAATCCAGGTCCCAAGTCACACTTGAACAGTACACCCCGGAAAAAAAACGGATCAACTACTGTGAACGGTGATCTCTGATTTATCAACGTCGAACTATTCCATTGGATGAGGTTGGCTCATACATGATTGCTAGTTGTAGACCAGCTGCTACATATCGGAATGGTCCTAGCTTAATGATCCTGTGCATTTTTCAAAGAAGAAAGTGGGAATAAAGCACGATGTGCTACTTTTTAAGCTAGTACACACTGGATAATGGGATGAGATTGGATTGCCACCAGAGGAATGAGGCAACATTCTGAGACATTCTGAACAAGCTCGTTTCCAGTGAATTATTAACAGGACAAACGTTGTTGTGACCAACGGACCAAGGATTATTGAAGTCCAGCAAATTAACATGGTATCAAAACCACCACTGTGGCTGAAACCGAATAGAATAATTTTCGGACATATCCTACAATGCATTCACCCTATCGGCATGAATATTCTTAAGTCTTACGGTTTACATAACAACCACAAACCTGGGCTATCATTTCGGTCATTTTCGAATATGCGGTATTCATCTGACTGTGTTGTCAAATATGCCGATACCCGTCGATCGGAGCCTGTCCGAGCACGACCTACACGATCATTTTGACTTCGTGAGTGTAATGAAGAATGTCAGTTTATTTAGTGACAACGTGTCTTTACTGTCCACGTATGATTACCATTTATTGAAGTTTTAAGGAATGAGACCGTAGAGGACATCGTCATGATTGTAATAAGCTGAGTAATATAGACCTTCAGACTGAACTTCAACAGCCGCTCAAGCTGCGCATTTGTAATGAACAATTTAAGTTCAACATTAAAACATGTCGCCAAGAAATACATTTGGCACTTGGATCTTGGATGAAACCACTGTTTGCAAACACTTTCATCCATAAGGTTGGTAAGTGACAAGCTGAAGTCGTTCGTCGATCAGTGCCAGGTGTACAAAAGGACAGTATACTACACGCATTCGACTGTACTATGAAACCGATTCACATCACGATCAACTTCACATTGCTTCAGAAACACAATTTATACTGGAAAGCAAAGAATGTGCTCAGATGGGATGTACTTATAAGCTGCCTACCCCCTACGGGTTGAAAATAAACTTGGAATGATCAGTACGTCTACAGTCAGAGGTACATCGACGGGTCTAAGAGACACCTTGGCACAGGTAACAATGATAAATGATTAGGGAATAACACAACGTTAACAGCAAGTTGAAATGCTTAAACTTTTAATCACCTCGGGCGGCCCTTTTAAAAGATGTTGTAATCGAAATGTTAAACAAGACGGTGGAACTGTTTGAGTTCATTCATACTAAATATGATGTGGATATGTTACACACGGAAATTGTCCCTGAATGTGAAGGGTGGATATGTTGTCAAGACGTTAACCGACATTTCTAACATAATAAACAGTTTTCCATGTACTTCTCAAAATTAGCCTGCTGCGAGTACTCCACTTTTCAGGGATTTTGCCGTCCGCGAATTTGTACGAAAACAGTTGACTGGTGCCAAGTCTTGGGTCGAATTGATAACGATGTAGTCGGGGCCGTCGGTTTTAACTTTACTCTCCTTATCAAAACAGTTTGGTTGTTTATAGTTTCGGACGTGGCCAACTGTTTTCAACACTTCCACATTATCTTACAGTGCTATACTTCGATTCAACTAGCACTGTCATTTTGTCAATGTTAATTGGCCAAAATTAATTAACGCTTGCTCACTTGTACACAGTTGCTGATTATGTCTCACTTATCGCCTTTTAGTTAGCATCTCACGAAAATTTCGCGATCCTCTTGATTTGTACGATGTTAACGTTGTTACATTATCTCCAAGATTTCTACTAAGGAATGCGCCTCAGTTACACAACGTCATCTGACTGACAGATTTAGATATTACTAATGAGTAGTTTGGCAGATTGATGATTTCAGATGAGATTCAACTGTGAAAAGTCAGGGCTTCGGCTGGATTCCATATGAGACAATGGGACGGGTGGGTAACCGAGTCCAAAATGTGAAATTCCCGAGCTACTGGCGTGGCTTTGTAGCTCAGCTGGTAGAACGCTCGACGCGTAGAGACATGGTGTTCCTGTCGCTGGTTCGAATCCAGCCGAAGCAGCTGGGTCTCATCTAAGATTTAGATATGACCGAATTGAGTTAGTCTGTTAACAGCGCATAAGCTGTTTTCAAAAAGGGGATGGAATCGAACTATCACACGCCAGACATTTTGGGTGCTGGTATTGAACCTTTTTGTTTATTTATCTGGCGGTCATTCGGAAATAATACTGGCGTCCATCTCTGTACACCCGTGCAATTACCAATCACTATCATCTTCAGTACATATCCCAATTGTGCCTGTCTCAAATATCCAAAAATTTACGTCCCCGTTGCTGCAATTTACACTAAACACGACGAAGTATCAGTATTTGGAAGCAATAACTCCGTTGATTTTGATGGTTCCTCAAACGTCAAACAAGTACGATAACCGCGACTAGATTCTTGTGGAAGACTATTGTACGCACAGTGGAGTAATAAGCCGCGGGCAAGAGTGTGAGAAGCTCAAATTGCAAATCAGCGGAACGCAAATTACAGAAAATTAACTTACTTATATTGGGTTACTAAAAAGCTAACAGTAGTAGCAAATTATAATTAATATTTTTCAGTGGAATTTTGTCTTTCTCCAAATCCGCATAGCACATCTCAGGCAACCCGCTTCAAGAACACGACACATGGTACGTGTAAAAATAACAAGAGGTTAATTAGAGTGTCACTGCTTCACAATAAAAGGTCCCAGAAATCCCATCGCCATTAACCAACCGCTCACATGATGTCTCTAACACTGTAAACTGAGTACGAATAGAAACTAGTGGTGTGCATATCAACTGTAAGGCTTGTATCAACTTGTTTGTGTGTAGAGAGGCGGATTAGGCAGTCGAACAGTGGTTGGTTAGGTGGTGGTCAGCATCAGACTTTTAATCATTCTGGGACAATTGGTGAAGATCCAGTGGACCACGCAGAAAGTCTGAGTGAGGGTTACTTCATGACAGGGCGGTTGACTAATTCAATTAAATCGGTCTGGGCCATGCCAGATAGTGTTGTTTGATAGGTTTAAGACGAACACTGAGTTGTCCGAACAACATACTCTGCTGCACCACATCAACAGAATTAATGTATAACCATGGATTAGTCGGAGACAGTCATTTTACCCTTTGAATTCAATGTTGGTTGTAATGATATTGTGAATATTGAATATGATTAACACAGCCTGTCACCAGGGCTGTAATTACAGACCAGCGTCGCTTTTCGAATACTACCATATAACGACCACTTGCATCGGATAGGTGATTGCAATACCATACATACTTGCATCAGCACCATACTCTTGCATGTGCCTGGGGCAAAGTTGACAAGTGGTAATAGGTGCCATTGATTCATAACGAACTTGAAAATGGGGACGAAGGTCTCTGTGGTTTGTTGAACGACCACATTTACGCAAACAATCATCATCCCAATCATGTTGTTCGAACAGTGTCCTGATGTTTCGTGGAACGACGTAGAGAAAAAAGTCATATTTCATTGAAAGTTCTTCCTTTGCCGAGTAAATATTGATTTGATGCAAGATCCCGGTTAGAGCCGGATATGACAAAGCTGTTGGTCCTGAAGATAGCGTTTTTAAAGTGAATTGCCGAATCGTCTTCGGTCAGAGTCCATCAACTGATCTATGGATTGAGTGTGTTTTTTCGATCGAAGTTTGAAAATTGGACGATAAAATGGCCTTTAGCATACATCCGGCCTCACATGAGACACATTTAATGGAAATTTATCAGGTTTTGTTTCTTTCCAAGTATGAATTATTGATACACATTTACTCGTTATCAAAGCACTGCCGTACTGCTAACAATCATACAAAAAGCTCAAAATCTTGAGTTTCGTTACGGAGCTTTCCAAAACGTCTTCATTGATTTGCAAATGTTTATCAAGACGTTCTGCAGGTCGGTTACAAATGTAATCCTTGGAGTATTGGCGCCCTGGATATGTCATGATCAATGGAAACGAAGTTGAGCGCTCATTCTAGCATGCATACATGATAGGCTCTACTGTTAGCAGAGGTTGTAATCCTCATTGAGATTATAAAGAAAAAACTTTGAATATGAATGCCAAATGTTAGATTATAGTTGTATGTATGTTGAAGACTTCAAAATTTTCATCCAGACTTCAACCACATTTTCATTCATTCATTTTATATGAAACTCTGATAGCTGTGGATTTAACCAAGTGTATATTGAATTAACAGACATAAATCAACATGATCTCTAAGGTTTCGTGTTTTGACAGACAGCGTTTGTTCATGCCATGACTAACACTTATCTCATTGGCAAAAGCCGACGTAATTTTATTATATATATATATATATATATGCAATGTAAAAGTTCGAATTCATCATGGACTTTCACCCTCATGCGTTTTACGTTCAAGGTCACAGCCATCGATTGTGTGGAATTGGTTGATGCTGACATGGAATGCCAAAGCGGGGTGATTCACAAAATTAGACGGGTAAGAAACATAATGTGTATCCTGTTTTCATCACAGACTTACGAGCCTACTAATGAACCGTCAATAAGTCAGTACATATCTTGATGACGTCTGACTGAAACAGTTACAATAGAAGAGCATATTTGTTGTTTATGTCAAACACTGTAATGATAAAATAGTAAATACACCATCGGTCTAAATAGTTGACAAGAGCAGTTACTATCCGTTAGAAAGCTCCGCTCCGGAATGGATGCGCTTTTGTACGTGTGCGCTCGCCTGCTACTAACGATCGCTCGATTAATCTGTGTTATATACCAATGATTCTGTGCTAACTGATTTCTAATACTTCTCGCGGTTTCGTCTATTCACGTACATGGTTGTAAAAAAAGAACAGTGTAGTCAACGTGAATTACTTTGCAAATGTCAGTGGCTTCGTCTTTGTGTGGAAATATAGAGCCAGTCAACGTTTAATGGAGATTTTAGTGCAAGCTCTTCCTCGAATGATTAAACCTTCTGCTCTATATAGAATCCACCGAATGATCCACCGGATGGACTGCTCAAACGGTTCCACCGAGGCCACTGTTGTGCACCGAAAGTGTATTACTGCTTGAGTAGCCAATTCACCGGATCATTTGATGGATTCCATATTGCACAGTGGGTTGTTGGGTAAGTAGTCGAATCCAAATGTGTAACTTTTGCACTGTCTGTGTGGCTTGATAGCTCTGTTGTCAGAGCGCTTGCCGCTTTTGGGCATGCTGTTTCCGTCACTGGTTCGAGTCCAGCTAGAGTCCAGTCTATTTGCAATTGTATCTTCCCTAAGTTCATGTTGCCTATGAGTGAACAAAAATAGTGGCCGCCTTCAAGCGATCTCAGCTCGACAAGGAATTCGAAAATATTTTCCAAAATGCTTCACACATCTGAAACAGCTAGTCCGGAACTTTTGAATAAATTTGACCTACTCCACGACCCTCTGTTTATCGCTTCAGTCTAAACACATTCAATGATACCTTACTGGCTAAAATCGTTTTATTCAGAGCATGTATTTCTTGACGGATAACTTGACTGATCGTTTGCATTGAACAGCTGGCGTCAGTCATTTTAGATGAACTCCAATATACTGGAACACTTCATTAGCGCATATGCTCCTGGTCAAGCAGACACATTGCGGCAAACCCACGCAAATTCGCTTTACACTGCTTGAGTCCATTTATCCAGTTCTAATAGAACAGTAGGAAAACATGTGTGTAAAGGATTTAGACTTTCCAGCCGTTCACTAAAAGGTCACCAGGGTAGCAAAAACGACTGAACAGAAAGGATAGGAATAACAAACCAAAGAACACAGTCAGATCAAACTGACAACACCTAACCCTTTTGGTTGTTTGACTATCAGGGATGCTTTGATCGTTAACATTTTTGTGATTGGTATAACTCCTAACAAAAGACAGAGGCCGATATGGTGACATGTGAAAGACGGTGTATGTTGCAGTTGATGACCGTGGGCTTTTCATTCCACAATCTGCTCCAGTGATTGTTCACATCACAGATTGAATCAGCCAACTGAAGCAGAGGAGCAAACGGTGGAACAAAAGTCTATGGTCGACGATTGCGAAGTACCTCTTGGTACACAGGTCAAAACATCGGCTTGATCAATTCTCCCACCTTGTTGTTACATAATACAAATATGTGACAAGCACCGGAGTCCTGCGACCATTCAACTGCAACCGTCATGTGTTACATGTAACCGCTGTAAGCCAACAAGCCAGTAATTTTGTCATACAACACCAACGGAATGATGATGTGCTTTAGCATAGTTGTTTTGGAGTTGTTTTGGTTTGGTTTGTTTTGACCTGTTTAACGGACATAAATGTTCCTTGTAACAAAACAAACGCCAACCAACTGCCCTTGTCAGCTGTGATGGTTCTCCCGTCCCTATGTATCTTAGGCAATCGGAACTCGAAATGGAAACGGCAACGCCGATTCCAGCTCCGTGCTTCGTTTTCTACAAACCCACCCGGAGACAAAAGCGTTCGCAGAAGATTTACCACCGAACCTCAAGACCAGTTTGGGTGATGTGCAGTCTGGAAAAAGATACACTGTTCTGGCCCCTCGATCACAGGCTTGGAACTCACTGAAACAGAAATATCAGGAAGCCAAATTACAAAAGGTAACCTGATTTAGTATGCGCTTAACAAAACGAAAACATGCACCTTCCGTGGTTGCTAGTTAAGACAGTCAGTGTGGTTTTAACATTCGACTAGATTGAGCGGTTTTTTTTACAGTGATTGTGTGTATGAAATTAGCTGCCCACTCCAAACGGTGCTTCAGGCCCAGATTAACGTTAAGACATACCAGGAGCCTGGTTAAAAGAGCACCTTTATGGTTCATAAACAAAAACCTCAGTAACATTTTAAAAATGTTCATTTCACCGAACTAAACCGTAATATATGTACACAGCCAGCCAATATCATAAGCTATATATATATATATATATATATATATAATTTCCTATCAGACATAATTTCAAAATACACATATTCTGAAACCTGTTATTGTTTACAATTGAAGAAATGAGATTGGCATCACGAATCAAAGGTGTTTTACATCATACTTACTTGGAAATGACAAACCAAAAAAGATTAGAACGTTCGAAAATGGTTCGCGATATACGGAAGTTTGTTTACTTTATGCAGACCCGCTGCCATTTGATCCCGTGTCATGTGTCGTCTGTGCATCTTTCTCTTATCAATGGTAGATGGTTTTGACTTTCGAACAGTCCATTTTGCACTATGATGAATGCTGGAAAGTTGCAGTAACTGATGTTGAGTGATATGTAGCTCATCCACGGAGATAATACAAGGTGGGTGGGATGATCTAACAGATCAGTACATCAGGTTCTTACTGCCTCTGACGTATGCGGTCGGGAGAAACGAAACGGCTTGCTCTGGTTAAACTCGAACAAGAACGGTAAGGAGGGCTTCGAAAGGTGTATTGCATCCAAATGTCACCATATGACATATGACAGTCAATTGTTCGAAAACAACCCTGACAAACGTGTGAGTTTACTGATGAGTAGTGGGGGATTTTGGTTTTCATCAGACTACACATCACCCACAATTGGTCGTAGCTGTCTATGGGAATGCGACAGCTGCGATCAATTGTGGGAGATGTTCAATTCATATGAAGCACGGAAGTGCTGGTTAACCGAAGATCACCAGGAGTCCACAGTTGACTGTTTATCACAAGGCTGAACGACTACTGTGCAGCTCGCCCGACAGTGCTTCGAAAAGGTGTGGTTGTCTTAGCCAGGAGCGTAGGCGGCCATTTGCTGCGTTCACGTAACGTCATGGTCTGATTGGCTGAAGCACGCGCAGCGACTTCCACACGGCAGTGCGTCCGTGCTATGTGTACAGTCCAGACTCCGCTCATTCACTCAACAGAAAAGTTGCTCCTCCGGCTCGGCAGAATGGTGCATACAGCCGATTGGTGCTGGGCCGTCAAATCGACCAGGTGACTGCGGGTGGTGTGCGGGTTAACAGCTGGGTCGGTGGTGATCGACTTCGTTTGGTGAGGCAAAATTTGAGTCCATCGTGGCACAATGGTTCACCATTCAAAGCTATTCCATTTTGATTACTGATGAGAAGTAGGGAATTTTGGCTTCATATATTGTCAACATCACTCGCAATTGAGCGCAACTATAGTATTCCCATAGAATTTCCAGTCAGCCCATTCCGAGAAAGGAACATAACACTCGAGTTGCGATCAATTGCGAGTGATATTCATTTTATGTAAAACCAAAATTCCGTACTAATCAGTATCCAAAATATCTCGCAACAAGTTAACGATTTCCGTGATTTCACCTCAGACTGAAGTCTTAGCCGTGGGCTTATCGGTTGGAATTAAGAAGACAGTTACTGTGTCGTATCTCGAGGTGATCGGACAACCTGATCATTACTCACAAGCGAAAGTGATTGAGCTTTCACCTGTGATAATTAGGTCGTGCCCAATGTGAAGTCAGTAGAGCAGTCGTCAACACGGTTGCCTCATGAAACCGTGGCCCGAGGTCTAGTCCAGGCCGTGGCTAGAATATAAACTACTGACACGCTCTGACAAGAACGAAACTCAAGCCTAGTGCTTCTTTTGTTCAAAAGGAGCTGACTGGAGAGTTTATGGAAATGCGACAGCTGCGATCAATTACGAGTGATGTTCAATCTATGCTGTTTTGTTTTCACGTTAACTCGGTCTTGACGAGCTGACACAATTAGAAGGTGCATTTGTGCAATGTGGCTAAGTGCGTTTGGAATGTCCGTGAAGGAGAGCTGGCTAAAAACTATTTTAGGGGCCGCACAAATCCGTCCTAGAAACGTCCAGCTTTCTAGTGTCTTAGACAGTTTCTGTCTGCCAGTAAAGCTGCGGTCCGCCCACCAACAAGCTCGAGGTGAGAAAACTAACGGATCGCTGTCCGATAATCGGACAAATCTACTTCGCTCATGCTAACATCGCTTACTTAGCCGTGCCTCTCACATCAAACCATGACTCGCTTGGTTGCTAAGGCGGCTCTTCGCCCAAATTTCAAGGCCAACTGGTACAGCGACCCGCACGTGCACGGGCGTGTTAACATCAATTGTTACAGTAGACCATACCGAATCAGCAGTCACCCGTTCATTCTGTTGACCGTCACTGATGCTGAACTCAGTCGACCCACTGGTCCGAACGTTTTAGTTGCCCTGATTGCTCAGCACGCAGTCAACTGTCTGCATCATGCTGCCGAGGAAGGCGAGAAAAGTACCCGTCGAGTGAACGACATGGCTGGTGTGGAAGTCACCAAGCCTATTTGGGCTGATCACGCCATAACGCCGAGTTCAACATGTGTTCTCTGACTCACCTTGGTAACAAGGTTACTTTTCTTCGAAGCATATTCTCAGCCATGCGACCGACAGAGAGACATATGTAGAAAGGTTGGAAGACAATAACTTTCAACGATGAAGATGTGCAGAAGGACACATTATTGTAGGACTGGAGTTTGTTTGGAGCTGGCTTCTTGATTTTATGTGCTGACCTCAATTCCAATAGAACATGTGAGACTTCATTTCTTGACGGAGAACAGACTGTACAATATTATATACATACTCGTACACATATCGGTTCTCACCATTATACCTTTCTCCATACTGGTTTCTCTTTTAGGTAAAAAAAATACATTTTCCCCCTAAAAGCGTTTCGTTTTAGAGCAGTACAACTTCTCCATTGTATTTTCAGGCTGTGGAAGTGGTTTATGATTGGTCTAGTGAACTCATGTTTTGCGGCCTTTTTGATTGCGACTACACGCATTGGATGATGCGATAGGGCGATGTCTGAGGGAACACTTGAATTGTGAAGGCCGTCGTGCGGTCCATTCGGAGTATAGAGTCCAGCCCAGAGGGGGCAGATAGCACAAACCAATGAATGACGTCAATCATCCTGCGACCCACACCACGGGTGCAGTCAAGTGGCTTCGTAACACGTTTCAGTGTGTCAAAATCAGCCGTAGGTGACAAGCGCAGGTACAGCCACATCAGTCCCGATACGCGCAGACGCATTATTGAAGCTTTCGAAAGAGGCGATGATTGGCGCATGGTAGCTCGTCTAAACTGAGTCAATTGCAAGACCGCGTATAAGTGTCTCCCGACCGACTGAATCAGTTACGAGGCGCAACCCCGGAAAGGACATAGAAGTGAACCTCTGAATGAATCGGAAGTCGACATGATGCTGGAATAGATCTCCACGCACCCGACAGTGACTGGCATTTGTAAAAATGCGAGCGAAAGCAGAGTTTGCGAAAGAAGTATCAACAACCGCAATCAGTCGCTATTTGAATGGGCGGTTTATCACTGTGAAGAAGCTGTGCCAAATTCCCGTCAGCATGAACACGAGCATGAGAACATGAACATGAGAACTGGGCGATACGGCGGCATTTTGTTTATCGATTGTTGGAGCGTTATGCGAGCTCCAAGATTCTTTGCTGAATTGATGAGACGAACTTCTACTTGTCTTGCACAAGATCGATGGGACGTTGTTTGAAGAGAACGAAAGCATGCATTTCTGTCACCAACAGCAGAGGCCGAAACTTACATTTGTTCGGAGCAACGACAGAAAGTTCTACTACGATCTACACGATGCGAAGAGGTGCCTGTAACAGTACTGACTGTAGACAATGGTTCCGTGCTCTGATGGATAAACTGAAGATCGGCGCAGCTATGTCAGCAATAGTGGTAATTTGTGACAATGTCCCTTGCCATACTGATTTGGAATACATCTTTCCCGAAGATGCTTATCCAGCAAGGCAACTGTTGCGATTAGTACCGTATTCATCTACGCTTAATTCCACTGAGAACGTCTGCAACATAGTGAAGACGAAGGTGAAGCAGCATTTGCGGGTCCATTATGACACGTTGATATGTTTTGATGCCGATCAAGTACCGAGCCAGTAGGAATGGCGCATGCGTGTTCTGGAACAAGTAGCTCATCCTACTATGAAGGATGTTACGGATAACAGTATGTTCGTTTTGTCCGCCACACTGAACGATTCTGTGTACAAGCGATAGATGACAAAGATATTGGAATACTGCCGTAAATGTCAAGACTATCTGACGATAGCCATATTCAGGGCTAACACGATATGATTGATTTTCCTAGTCATGCATACGAAAGGTTTTGCCGGGTGGAGGGTGTTAGTTCTTTAATTAGCTTTGTCGTCACTTCATCGGACGATAAACGTTTGAATCTTCTGAAGCAGATATGCAAAATTGCGAAACACATGCTTCATAACAGCAGGTAGTATGCTCCGGTCTTGTTTAGAGTTCTAATGGGTAGAGTTACTAATCACCGGTGGCTGTGGAATAGTCATGTTGGACGGGCGTAACCGAACAACATATTTCGTTCGTGCACGATGATATACATTGCAGCCAGTCACAATGTATCCCAACAATTAGCGGAATAAGCTCGAGGTCTCTGGTCTTCTTGTTGTATATTGATCACTTTATAGTTTAGGACGTTCTATGAGTAATCACGTATGAATACAAAAGCACAAGCATAAAGTTGAGATTCTCTATATGTATTATGGATGTTTCTCAATGGGTAGTTTCTGCACCCGCTCCACGAACAGACGCAGTCGTAATGTTTATTCAAATTGACAGGCACTTACTAATATAGCAAAAACATAACGAACGAGTATTTGTTTTGCATAGATAAGGTATTCTTCGTTCAGCTGTGCAGTATAAAATAGAATTCTCTGTGAACGTGTTGACGATTTGTCCAGATGCCCGGCCGTCTGACTTGTTTGCTAGTCATATCAACTTTCTTCTGGACCCCACAATTAGATGAAGTTTGATAAATCCTGTAACCCTTTCTTCTGTGTAGTATAAAACCATAAACCAGTTGAATCGACTACTGAGTCGCGATATTACTGTGGCCAACGACTGTGCGCCACTAAATCGATAAACTCGAATCTACTTGTTCAAATTTGATGATAACTGTTAGTCCGATTTTCTCATGATTTATGTAACGCTTAAAGCAAACGGAGCGTCTTATGCTTTATCTATTTCCGCTGAAGATAATGCAGAACAAGGGACTCAGAGTTATTTCATCCAATGTATTGCTTACCCTTGACAGAATGATAGTGCCATTAGACGGGAGTAAATCGAGATACTTTTGGTTTATTTGGTTTTTACACCATTTATTCGTGAGGAGTAGTTAGCATCAATATCTGTTAGCTGAACGAGACTTGTGTAGAACTTAATCCAGAACAGGCTAAGTTTAATAAACAGTTGAAGGGAACAGAAAAATTATGCCTAGCATAATTGACTATCATGGCTTCAGCAAACATCAAACGTCACAGATTGTGACAATGCACGATGTCAGTGGAAACGGTGGTTAAATTCAAGTTGTGACTTGCAAATGGGATGTGTTTAAAGTTCGGCGAAGATAATCGCTTGCGATTAACTGTGACAACGTAGCGTCTGTCGAATGAAGCGGCACCACAAGAACAAGTCGGATTAAGTACAGCGAAAATGAAACGTTTCTGACAAATGCAGAAGTCCTTTCTGATTACAAAATGAAACAGCAAACTCCACACAAGGTGTGGGCACTATCTGCCTCCCAAACACACCGGTATATACTGCAAAATTTTTGTCGGGAAGGCCTTCAATTCCTCGAAAATATTGCTTCGTAAAAGGCCTGACAGAGTGCAGTTGTACGTGACCTTCACGGTTGAGATGGTCACATACTTATCACACCTTCAGGCGCGTTCTCAACCTTCGTGTCACTTTTTGTTGTCATCTCTACTACACGGCTACATTTTGACCTTGCGACTAACGCTACGGGCCATGGACACTGAACAGATAGTGGAACAGTGTTTAATCAGAACGCAGCCGAGGGGTTTCTCAGAGTTTCAACAGCGAACGGGTTCGCACAACTTATGTACACATGGGTTAGCTGACAGACGGGGACCGCTTGGGTCTTACGGAGTGAGAGAACACATATCGGCCGGGTACAGGAAGTAAGCAAAGCTAGCCCGATTGGACCCAGTTACAGGCTGTAAGGGGCGCAGACAGACACGTACGGCGTGAACACTGAGGTCGTGGGTGTGCCCTTAAGGCATAGAGAGTACACGGACAGTATTTCTGGTAAACTGGTCGTCCGTTCACGGTTACGGATGATTCACTCAGTTTGACATGGGCTTCCATCTTCGTGGTCGTTCAAAGGGCCGGATACTACTGCAGGCTTATTCTATCTGTAGATGGCCTGGGTTTAAATCAGCGAGACAAACCCCCTCATATTGTGGTGGACTGTCAGGCTGGTGGTGCGAACATTCCAACTCTCGGTGGAATACCTCCACACCGAATACTAGATGCACATCATCCATCCGCCTCATTTCACCTAAATTTTCTGAAATAGGTATCTGTTAAAGAACCGAAGTGGTCACCCGTTCTAAGTAGTTTCAGCCTTTTTCCGTTGTCCTCTTTATTGAGTTGTTCCGCAAGGATTTTTGTTAGTCATGCTATACGCATCATACATGTCCAAAAATGGGCCTGTCGCCTGATAAAGTAAGCCGGGTGAACTAATTTATTTGTTGTCCCTAAAATTTTAGGGCGATGTAAGTTATGGTAAACATAGACGTCTATATGAATCCCAAAGAGCAAGCACCTTGCACTACATTTTTTCCCCATTCTTTTTTGAGAGCTGTACTATTTCCAGACAAAATGTTGTGCTCACCAACAACAACCAGCCGGCTTACAATTTTCACTGAAATCAGTGTGAAGCTAAGTTGTTTCGTGCTATAACAACTCAACAAAATTGCCACCCACCGCTTCGTATGTAAATCCGTGACTCTTATTCTAACAATGACACCTAGATCGCTGCTACTCACGTCCTACCGGATCAAATTTGTTCTGGTGACTTGATTGGTAGGACCAACACTAAGCCGACAGTTAACGGGGATCGTGTGAACATTCAATGTGAAGTGGATCCGGAAGACGCTAAAGAGAATCGCTACGTCTTAACGGAATGCGGCGATCGACGCTTGTTACTCGAGACGGATTTGTCCGCGGCAAACGGTGTGATTCATCTTATTGACGAGCCCATGGTTCCGCTATCAGGTAAGTCTACAATCAGTCAGAAAAACAACGAAACATTTCCGTTTTATCTAACAATATACAATCACATAACAGAATTGCTCTTAAGAACTAGATGGCGGATAAAGAAATGTATTACGGTGTAGAATCTGTCAGGATTCACGGCTATACGCAGTCTATCGGGGCGGTTGTAAACCTCTTGATTCGGGGCAGAACAAGACGGAATGTTGAAGGTTTACTCGGATAAAACTGGTTCTGTACATAAATAAGCAACGGTTAGCAAATTATACAACTTACAACCAAGTGAACTCTGTGCACGGAATTTAACCGTCAGCAAATATCAACCAACACGGTAGCGTAAACAGTTCAATGCGGCGGTACAAAACAAACAAAGAGCGAGTTCAAAGGGGAAGTTCATAGTGTCGGAGCAGGGTTGGTTACGTGTAATAATATAAGAAACGTTCGGCCAGTAATTAATGTAATCCATACAGGAGTATATATGTGTAATATCTACAGTACGATAGTTTGACCAATGGGGCATGAGTATGGTGATCAGTTGGGATTGGCATTGTGCAGTCGGCCCAAAACGGTCGGTTAATCTAGCTGTAGAGTCGCTCCCTGGGGTGTGACGGGTCCGTGGTTCGGTCCTCCAGCTGATGCTTTGCCATCCAACTATCAGTTTCAGTCGAAGTGATCTGAACACAACTTCTATAAATTCTGGCCAAAATCTACATACGGGTTACAACTGTTCAATGGTTCAAGTCTCAGGAGAAGCGGATAAATCTCCAATTAGGGGTTTATCTAATTACTCGAACGAGTCTTTCACAGTGGAATGGTGGAGGATGGAACTGTTAGACTTTTCCACAGGGTAATTCATAAGTTAAAAGTGTTAAATACCCATGCGTAAGATACACTTCACAATATTGGTTCTTTCATGATCCGATAATGTCACAACCACTGTGTGGTACTGGAGCGCAATAACAAAGGAGAAAAAGGGTAACACAACGTCTGTGCCAATGCAGTGAACGAAGGTCTGGAGAGGTACAATGCAGCAAGGAGAGCGCAAAGTAGTAAACCCACCGAGGTGTTGGATCGAGAATAATTTACAGTTCAGACGGTGAAATCATCAGACGAGAGGGGTGGATAATTTGAGCAGATAAGTGTACTCAGTAAATTGGCATTCGAACGAAGCAGATGATAACTAACTCGACAAATCGGGCATTCTTTTCAAATACGACTCAAAGACCTAATCTGAGAGTGAGAGACAAGGATTGAGTTTGTGATAGTTGTTCAATAACTAAATCAACGAAATGTCAGTCACCATCCGTTTCTGTGTACATACTTTGGTACACATACAGTGTGTCACTGGACCCTCGCTATGTGGGATGAAAGCACCGGCTTTAATGTAAAACCATTCGGAAGGTGACCGTTAGGCCCACCATTTCCGTTCTTCTGATCATACTTCATGATCGCATCCCTGTCACTATCTAGCTCAAAATCAGTTAACCATTTGGGTAGATGGACCTGCAAGCATGTTTTCACGTGCGTTAGGCTTCTAACGATATACCTGCAGGCGCAGACAATCAAATCCGTAGACTGAGTTTAAGTTGGAGAGCAGCATCAACGAGTCCCATCTCAGACAGCACTTTATGTACGTAGTCTCATCTAAAAGAGTAGTTTGATGATGTTTGACAATTATTGAAAACGATTATGTCCCCGGATAAATTTAGAACACACAAGTAGAATTACGTAATGTGTACTCTGCAGAGACATTTCGGCCGATCCGTTCGGTTAAGATACACGGACTATGATCAATTAAAATGCATCAATTTAACTAAACGTAAAATGATTCAAAGAGTAATGATTGAAGCCAATCTAATTCCCCTATAGTTTTTGCAAGAGATCCAGTGTATTTATAAGCGGATACAGCCGCATTCGGTTTGTTAAGGCATATGCAGGAATATTATACATCAAAGGTGTGATGTATGATGTTTCTGAGTGTTTAGGTTGTTAAATAATTCATCTGATGTCAACAAACTAGACGGGGCGCATTCCGTGATGAATGCGTGTTTAGAAATGTATTGTTCGATCATGCAACAATGAATATTAAACAAATCAAAATGTTATTATGAGTAGATCCCAGTGTGACACGAGAAATCGTAACTTGTTTCAACAAAAGTTTACACCGAACTTTTGTTCCGCTCGGGCTTTTTCTGTTTCCCTATCGACATTCAATTTATTCGTTGCATTGTATAAACAAGCACAAACGCGTTATCTGTTTCGGTAGCATTCTCTATGTTCAGTTGATTGAAGCATTTTAATTATATAATGTTTCCGTTGAAGAAGATTTCTTTCGCTTTCGTAGTTTGGACTCTGGAGGATTTGAAGAACAACGAACAGTGTGCATCAAGATTGAAAATTACTGAATTTGTAAAATTACTCAAGGAATGCGATTTGTATATGGAAGAAAACATCGACTATGCAATTATCGTACCCCGAGATGAGTCTTTTGTATGTGAGTCCATTGTTATTATTCTCCTGCTGCTCAATTTTTTTCGTTTGCTGACAAAGATGCTACATATTATAACTGTACTGGATGTGACCCCCAGTAAACTGAAGCGCCCCGTGTTGAAACAACTAATTGTTTCTTTTGTTTACTGACGAGTAGTAGAGGATTATGGTCTTCATATGGATTGACCATCACCCAAAATTGTCTCATAAAAGCGTGGTCGGAGTTCTAGTCCCGATAGTGACAAGGATATGCACTACTGACGAGTTCTAACAAGAGCGAAACTCGAATCTAGTGCTTCTTTTCGAAAAGGGCCGACTGGAAAGTCCACGTGAATGAGACAGCTGCTATCAGTTGTGGGTGATGGTCATTCTATATGTCACTTTTGTATTCCACTTCAGTGTTCTATACACTAGTCAACCGCCCAAGTTGGCTTTTACTGACACCGTTGGTTTAATCTCGCTTTCTGCGCCCTTCACATTGCGCTAAGCTACTTCAAATGCAGTAAGTGAGACATTAATTCTAATGACCACGCTTCTGGGTGTAAAAATAAATAAATCCTACCGCCATTGACTTTGTGCTTAACCAGCATTCCACTTCACACATTATTAGGCTGCTGATATTGCTCAATGGCTCAGACAGTTGCTATCAGCATCGCTAAGGTCAGCTGGGAAACTCGAGGTTAAGGTGAGCGAGGTCATATGAATAGTGCTAAGTCGCTCCTGGCGATTTAGGACAATTCGATCAGTAACGCGTACTCGACAATTCCAATAACGCTAATTCAGACGAAAACGCCAGAAAAGGCGATCGAAAGAATTGGAATTTATACAGTACTGTTTAATAAAATCACAACAAAGATGTTGTCTCGCCTTGAATGTGAATCAGCTGAGTACACAAATTACCCAGCAAAGGAGTTCAAAATGGGGCAACTAAACACGTGTTCACAAACAGCCACCAGTCAACGGGAAATCACCTCATTAAAATAATCGGGTACGGATGAAAATGAGAACCTGTCAACAACCCCAAGGAGGAAGCTTTAACAGTTAGACAATGACAGTTGTAGGAAAGAAAAAGGTAAACATTTTATGTGCAATCATGGTACAAGATTTGTTATGATCGTTTACTGCACACAGCAAAGAAACAAAGACAAATTAAGGATAGGCTTTCCACAAACAAACCGAACATATTTCAACGGATTCATCGTTCTACATCATATCAGACAAAAGACGACAAATGTACTGGACGAAATTCAACACATCCAACAGATAGTTAGGGGCGGTCCCAATATCAACCAACCTTGATTTCCACCGTCTTGCTATAGATCGTGATGGTTTTGACACTTTGATAACTTACTGTTATACTCTATCAGTCTGAAGCAGTAGATGCCCACACCTACAGTAGCCCACACGACAAGAGGTACGCCAACAGTCGGTCATGAAAAATTGTGGTCACGAGTAATCATAGTCTGACGTCTTTCCTGTGACAGCCCGTTGTACCAGTCCGAATAATATTGTCTTACTGTGATTTATACACGAGGCCAAACCGTCTCCTCTAAAATTTAGAAATCATCACAAGGAAGGGAACGAATAGCGTTAATCGTGGATGAAACATACACTGAGAAGTATGTGACTTTTGTGGGCCTATATCACAGAGTGACTATAAAACTAACTCTACTATACATTGATCACATGAGTAAGTATACACTCTTCCAGACCTACAATGATCCGAGGTATCGTTAGGGTTGTAATCACATTCTACGTCATTCATGTGATCAGAGTTGAGTCAGACAAACGAGTTAGTTCGTGGCCTGTATCTGTGTCTCAACGACTGTCTGGTCGTAACTAAATTAGGTCAGCATTAAAAAACTGCTGGGGCGCGAATATCAGAACTATCTAGGTATTTTACAAACAGGTCCTTTGTATATTCATAAGTTCCGTTCCACTGGGTTTGTGCAGCAGTGATATAATACCATTCTGAGGCTAGTTTCAGACTGTTTGTTGCTTTGCACACCTCTAAATACAAGTACATTGACGATATCGATTAATGGTCAACCAGTTTTCGGACATTCATGGAGCTGGTGTTTTAAACCAGTTAGCCAACTACTCAAACAGACACTGGATTCCAATGAGTTCAAACTGAATACCACCCACTCTTCATCTAGGCTTATCCATTCAGACAAACTTTTCGGCTGAGCGTTTGTATATGATTATTCTGTCGTGCTGTTGTGAGCTTATTGGGTTATCGTTATGTCAGTCTTATAAACACGAGGGCCGGAGTACAAATTCAGCCCGGGAGGGGATATCCACCACTGATTAGCTCCAATAAGGGCGAAACTGGAATCTAATACTTTCTTCCAAAGCAGGACAGCCGAACGGCCTATGTGAATGTAAAAGCGGCTATTGACTGTAGGTGGTGTTCACTTCGAAAGTTCCTGACTGTTTGCTTGTGCTAAATGGCCGATTAAACTAATAATTTTAACAGTTTGGAAGTTGCCCGCTATTTTGATAGACCTGCGATAATTAGGTTGGTTTTCAAAACGAAGAAAAACCTATTTCGATTGTAAGATCAACCTTTACTAAGTTGCCCGTAAATTGATTCACCTTGTTTTAATGGGACCAATATGATCCGCAAATAAATTGAGTAAGTCTCAGAATGATAGTAGTTTGATTTCTTTCGAAACAATCCTCCATTCCGGTCCTAAGAAACTTTAGCATAACGTTCAGACACAACATTTTGTATTTGACTGAACTTTACTAAATTCCATACGGTCGTACTTGTGATGTTGGTTGTTGTGAACAAGCTTCTTACTAATGAAACAACCTTCTTCTATCACTGGCCCGTCGGCAATTTTGTCCTCATCGATTTGTCACCTCTTGATTGGTCAGTCATTTGAGTCCAACCGTATTCATGTATTACTCAGTGTCATACAATTTTGGGATTCATGCTCACTTTGACTGTGCGACACATGACAGCGATAGTCTGTTCGCAGTTCAGTGGGCGGAAGTAGATCAGTTAACTTAACATTCAGTAGAATTATTCAGATAGACATTACGGGATGTACTAGTTACGAAACAGATTATCAACCTAATATTCACTCAGTTTTGTTGTACATTCGTAAACAGGGTGGTCCAAATACAAACAGTTTGAGGAAGAATACAAACGTTTCCAAGTCGACGAGGAGTACCGATGTGAAGTTGCTCGTTATCACATCGTCAAATCCGAAGATCGGCTGAATAATATGGACAGTTTTGCGAGTCACACAATGGGTCATCGTACAAACAATCGAGATGACTATTTGTACGAGACTACCTATTTTAAAAAGTCTCCCTACGGATCACAAGTAAGAACAAACTATATATGGTCTACTGGACTTGAGAAATTGTTGGCTATTTTGTGCACTTGAATACCGTGTGCTTGTCGCTGATCACGTACTATTCAAGATAGCCACTCCATGCTGCAGTATGATGTCCGTCCGAATTCTTCTAAATATTACAACCAGGTTGAAGATTATGTCAGGTGTCAAAACAGGTATACACTTCGTAGTGTTCCTAACACACTTGATGTGCAATCCAAGAGGTTATTAGATTCGGTTGTGCTCTTGGCCCAATCGAACCCTCGTTGATTTTTACCAGTGTTCCGTGTTTGATACTGTGTATGCGCCTGAATTCTCAAAACTTCCTTGTGTCAACAGTTTAGATATTTTAGAATTCAGATGTTCTGTATTAGGTTGATCCTCGTAACTAACGTTGTCGTTATCCGCTCATATCCTACCGCGGTGTCTGACTATATCCCTTTTCGTTTTGTTCTTAAGCTCTATTTTCACTACTCTCCAATTCCGGAAATGCGCGCAAGTGAAATGGACGGCGTGTCACTGTACTTTACTCCACGAATCAATGTACCTCCTTCAAAGAATCTGAGCGAAATATTACGCGAACGTCCGGACACTACGTGAGTATCGCTATCATACTGTATATGAATAGATGTTCAAGTCCAATATCATTATTTCCTGACGCTCATTAAAGAACCCATGCTTTACGAGCTCTTCCTTATGAGCTCGTTGGCGGCTTGGTAAGAATTAAAACCCTTGACCACACAGTTAGTAGTATTTTGAACCAAGAAGTAGAAAGAGCTTCAGCGACTTTCCCGGCTAGTGACCTCTGCCACACTGATGAAGCGCTTCCATTAATCGTTCCTATGACAATATGCATAAAACTGTATACATATAAAATATGATCAGAAGTATGGATAGTACACACTAGTCTAGGTATTCGGATATTAGCCGAGCTTGGTACTCAGAATGCAGACGTTTAATCAGCAAAGGAGGTGACATCATTAGTGTGTGTATATGTATGAGTATGCGATCGAGCTTAAGCCTATACGCTCAAACACTTACGCACTGGTTGAGTAACTTCGTTTAGTGATGGAACTTTGCAACCTAAATGCCAAGCTCGGTGAACATACCTAAATCATCAACCGGAGCTACGTACAACACCACCACTATTCCAAACATGCACAGTGATACTAATTTTTGCGTTATACTACCAGAAATTGATGAACGATATCTCGCTCAACTAAAGAGGAGAAATGCCGATGGGATCTCTCTGTCTGCAGAACCGCAAGGTCTTTGATGATCCAAGTGAGACGATATGGATACATGGAAATAAAATTGACTTCTTATTGTCAACTATACCTTTTAGGAGCTGTACCGAGAGACATGTAGGACTGTTATGACTCTCCAATAATCTAACATCTGGTGAACTTATGAACTACATCATGAACAGAATTCGCATCCAATACGGACCATTTATGTTAGAAAGGTGAATATTTTCCTTCAAATTCTATATGCTGTCAAGTCAGTTGCAGTTCATGCGGCAACTCGTCTAATTACAAGCCGGGGGAATCGGGTAGATTAAAACAGGATACAGAAGATTTGCAAAGAAAGAATTGATGCTCTACAGTTAACTTCATTACAGTACTGTGAGTTGGGAACTTACGATCAAGTGGAACATATATATGTCAGCAAGTTTAGACAGTGCTCTCTATTTACAGTGTAAATGGTCTTAGGAAGCAAACAGGGAATTCCATGATAATAAAGATTTCATTGGTTAATAAAAAATGCCCGGTGTGCCCATTTATGTGGAACAAACTTTTCAATAATCTGAGCCGTAGGCTATGAATGAGCGTAACCTGTCGTTGTCGGTAAGACGATGGTAATTGAACCTGCCCATGTTTGCAACATGTGATAAATACTCCCTTTTGCTCAGCAGTATGAATGAACTATATGCAGTATTTGACTGCGGAAGATCTTTACTGATCAGGCTTTTTGGATCAGTAAATCAACTTTGGCAGCTGAGCATCTGTTTGATTTAAATTGAACACTGCTCTCATCTGATCATTCAGACGGACTTTCCAGTCATCCTGTTTTGAAAAAACGGTGCCAAACTCGCATTTCATTCTCGTCGGAGTTTAGTTAAAGTATATGTTATGCTAACATTCTTAAACAGAATTTCTATCTTCTCAATATCACCATTCCAGTTAAGTAATTTCCGGATAAGTCTTTGTGTGCACAATTTGTTACTTTCGTCTACAATTCATCATCGATTAGTTCAATTGTATTTCGTAGCGCCCTACTCTGTCGAATCGATCAATGTGTGGAGAGGGGACCAACTGAATCACAGTTGGTTATTTTGAATCTCTGAACAATACAAAGGTAACACATCGTAAACAACTGGTGGCACACGGAAATATGAACAGGGATACGAGATTATAGATACAAAGCGATTAAGTGACAGGTACTACGTACATGATCTGATACGTCTCAGTCGAACTGGATTCAGAATGGCCTAAGTAAGCAGATATTACAATCTCCTCGTAACAGGACACTTGTCAAGACTGTCATAAATCATACCGGTGGAATACGACCATGTCATATGTTCAACACGTTATCATGTTGTAGTTCAATTCTGACAGTTCCGGCATACATAAGGCACGTGTACATATTTTGCCGATAACACCCTGATTGAGGGTGCGTCCTGACGAAGTTTCATGTGACTAACCGATCAGTGCATTTGCTGGAATAACATGTAACCGGTGTAACCCTTAGGGAGTCAGCATGCTCATTTGTTATGCAAATGCAGATGAACGCCGAAAAAAATGTCTAGGAATACGGCAATCTTAATATCTGATACTCTCTTGGTTTAGACTCATCATGACGGAATCAACTCTAAACTAAAGATTTCCGCTTAGTAAGTCTGCCTGATAGTTATCTGCTGACTACCAATGGTTTTTAGAGTGGTTTGGCCTGTAGTGGTTGATTTTTAGCTGTCTCTCATCAGTTTTGATTAGCATTATCATAAACGAACACCGATAAGTAACTCAAACAGTAAGACACAGTCGCATGGTGTTGAGAGCATAAAAACATTACAATCGTCTGATGTAGCGAACTGGGTGAACAAAGTTTGTCATGGATATGGCTCTTCCCCCTATTCAGATTCAACTGTTCTTGACGTGCGGTTGATGTGTGTATCAAAAATATACGGTAATTCGGGTTCAACCCCATGTTATCCTACTCAGCCCGGTAAACGTTCTCCTGTATGCCGGTAACACTGTGTGCCTCAACAAATACAGTAGCGCAAGCGCCCATCAATACGATTTATGTGTGATCGGGACTAGCAGTCATTGGTCTAGTCTGTCTAGTCAGAGAACGTGGATAGTGACAACTCGGTCGTGATACAACAACGTCAGAGATTGTCGAATGCTCGGCTGGCAATATAAGCGACGTGTTTAGTGACAGTTCGATTGTATGACTTCCTCGAGATGAACGGTGAGTTGCACAAATGAGTAAGGAAGTCTCCGTCAATGTTTGCTCATCTGATAGCAGGAAAGTTTGTACAGATGGATTATCTGTTCATAGGAGTCGAATGTAGTGCTGAAGAAATTGCAGCTTATTTTGGCTACAAACGCGCCGACCGTGAAACATTGGCACGTATCATCGGATATAGAAGCAGTTGATCCACTGAACGAGGTCGGTGAATTGTCTGTGATGGAGCTGCGGACAGCGGTCGGTTAGGGACAACATAACATATTTCAAGGTTAGGCAAAGCATCAAACTTGATAGTGTCATCACAGTACTTCTGCATCGTAAATGACTCAGCTAGTATGACTTTGAGGACATCAGTACACTTCAGATCATCGTTAAGTCTGCATCTGAAACCTCAACAAAGCAAACCGTGCTTAGTAGGGAAGACGAGTCCCGTGATAAGATTTAGGCTGAAGATGACAGATTAAAGCAGGGAAATATCCAAACTTAACTGGTGAAGAACTCACGGTAACTAGGTCCACGAGTAGTCATGACGTCATCCGCGGTTACTTGATAAATTCACAAATACTTTCTTGCCCATCTGAATGGCGCATTTACAAACAATGATATTATATGATAAATCATTGTAAATAAGCCGATAAAAGCTGGAGGCGTCTTGCAAATCTTCAAGTAACTGCAGTTTCCTCAGACATCCCAGCAGTATGGTCAAACTTTTCACCGAACTACTGCATAAGTAGTTAATCATATAAAGAATGTAGTTGAAACCTCTTGTTATTTCCCTTAAGTTTGTATACAGAAACAATCCGCACCTCCGTTATCTGCTATGGGGATATGAACATTGACGTCCTCATTCTCCTGCGCACTTGCTCGTTTATCAAACGCAGTGTCCGAGTTGACAGTATAGGGTAGTGACAGCCCGCTTTCGTTACACTCAAGGTACACTGGAGGGCGGCTGTATAGTCGTATTTACTATGCC
>LUCH01001314.1:112490-122913 GCA_013368495.1 Paragonimus heterotremus
ACGAGTAGTCATGACGTCATCCGCGGTTACTTGATAAATTCATAAATACTTTCTTGCCCATCTGAATGGCGCGTTTACAAACAATGATATGAGGTTAAAATAAATCATTGTAACTAAGCCGAAAAAAGCTGGAGGCGTCTTGCAAATATTCAACTAACTGCAGTTTCTTCAGACATCCCAACAGTATGGTCAAACTTTTCACCGAACTACTGCATAAGTAGTTAATCATATAAAAAATGTAGTTGGTCAGTTGAGACCTCTTGTTATTTCCTTTAAGTTTGTATACACAAACAATCCGCACCTCCGTTATCTGCTATGGGGATATGAACATTGACGTCCTCATTCTCCTGCGCACTTGCTCGTTTATCAAACGCAGTGTCCGAGTTGACAGTATAGGGTAGTGACAGCCCGCTTTCGTTACACTCAAGGTACACTGGAGGGCGGCTGTATAGTCGTATTTACTATGCCCCATAGTGTTGTCGATACGCGTTTGCACCGTTTCTCTAGACGTGCTGGTTGAGGGTGGATTTCTAGAGGCAAGGTGCATAGAATGAGTTCATCAAACGGTGACGAAATCTATTCAGATATTGACATCCAGCATCACCACCTTTTTGCCGTCCGTATAGGATGTGTATTCACACATGTTAATGTGCGATCTTACCGGACACGTATGTTGTGGCTATGAACTATGATGACAGTAATTGATTGAATGCTAGGGCAAACCGGGTAGCCTTGTTGTTTGAGTCGAAGTGCATCCTAAGTACAAGGTCAATGACTGTCCGACCGCCACCGTTGTAAACACTGTTTGGAATAATGTAGGAAGTTGAAAAATGATGACAACAGGCTAAAACGACCGGAAATGATTACAGGTGCTTTCCAGATGCTAAAACTACGAGAACATGCCAAGTGAATAGCGATCGCGGACTATAGACGACTAGAAGACGTTAACTTGGGACGGGAAAATCTGTGACAACTCTTTAGACATCGTCCATTCTACTGACTGTTGCAACGACAGTTTACTAGTTAAGCTGGTGTGATCTGATGACAGTCATTTATCAAGTAACTGCATTGCAACAATCCTGCTTCGGGCTTGTAATAAGTTGCTAATTCTCTTAAATGCAGCCTGACCAATAAGAAGACAGTGGAATCTAACATGGAGACGAAACAATTCAGCAAGAATGCACCAAAAAATTTATACCTCGTCACTACGGATGATGGCTGGAAGGATCCCCGGGCTAAACCAACCAGTGCGAGCCCATACAGACCGGAATTCACAATGTACAAAGGCGAATTATTGGAACAGGTAAGTAGCTGCTTCTCTTAATTCGATCAATTACCTATACTACAAAACACTTAATTCTCTCTTGACAGTTTCTACTTCTGCACCATATCCCGTTGTATTTGTGGGGCGGAGACATCGGCTATTTCCCGCCAAATTCTGTACATAAGTTTATGTCTTCCGTTGGAGTAGAACTTACCTTTTGGCGAGATGCACAAGGGGTAATGCGTATTGGACACGACGAAATGCCTCGGGACAAATGGGTGAGTTAGATTGTCTAAGTGATTGGTTATCGATACTCACTTTTTGAATACCAACTGTGTCAAAATTTATGATGTTTATGATAAAACAGGGAAATACTATCTGAGCATCATATGCACACACACAACCCTAAATTATATTCTGCACTATTCACCCACCTATAGTGCAACTCATTTATGAAGCATACTCAGGTTAACTGAACCATACACATGTTAGTATCAATTAATTGTTGATTAACTCAATGCAGTTGTTTTTGTACTGATTCAAGTTCCATCAATCGAACAGCAACAGCATTTGCAAAGCCAAAGGCTGTAGGTTAACGGTCTGAACTTTAAAGTTCTTCTTTATAAGACTGTATCAACAGTTAATACAAGCCTATACATCTTTACACAAGGAGACGAACACATACAGCTTTATAAATGTGTGGAATAAGTTATGCATGTACGGGTAGGCGGACTCTGATGTGCGAGAAAAGTGATCAAACTCTGCATGGGAATGAGAGTGCTTTATCGTTTGCTTACATCTTTCCGTCGAATCAGGTTTGTTGCTATCTCTTGGCGATCCCCTTATTTTGTTTTTAACCTTTCACTTTGTGTTTCGGTCACAAAATTTTTAGGTATAGCACGTTAGCAACAAAGCTGGACAATATTGTGAACTGGAGATAATGTAAACTGGCCAGAAAGTCAAAGATGAACAAGAGTCGCTGCACCAATTCTTAACACTCTCAGTGACCAAGCAAGAACATAGGAGATTAACGTTTGTACCTTCAACACCTATTATCCATAAAAGTCCATACTTAAATGAATAGTCAATGCTGACTCCTGTGTATTGATCAATGCAATCCAAGAGCTTGGACGGACAAATCAACGATTTACTAGAGAATAGTGTATTGATTGTTTTGTCTGGATCATCAGCCTCGTATAAAACTCGTCTTTATTCGCGCAGTACAGCGTTAAAAGCAGGAAGCTTATGGTTCACACCGAAGGCTTCTCAAACAAACGACACTGATCACTGATTCATCGTCATTGGCTTCTAGGCAATTTTATTCTGTCCCTAAACGATAGGAAATAATGCAGTTTGACGGACTGAAGAAGAGACTTCTCCAATTTGAAAGATTCTTGGAATCAACTAAGGATATGAAGTATAAGAATAGCCTGAAAAATAAGTGGCAGCTGCTTTTTTTGAGGTTACCTGTGGCTTTTAATATGGAAGTCTAGTCAGATCTATTTCATGAAAGACAAAAGAAGCTCACTTCCGATGTAAAGACAACTGTTACTGATTAGTTGACGGGAGTTAGGCAAATATTTTTTGTCTACCGGCTACTTAGAGGAATGGGGTTAGCCTACCTTGGCTGAACATTTACGTTGATGTGTTAGATTAGACGGATGGAAAGTAGGTGCTCTGGTGCGTTTAAGGGAAGGGAGAACATCGGACTTCAATCAGAATTCGATAATGTGCTAACGGGAATCATTTATATCAAAAAACTGAGAAGACTGATTCAAGGACTAGTCGTTCTTGCTTCCCTTTTGCTAACCCGATCACCTTGACGTCTGCCAGTTTGGTAAGCTTTTAATTTTTAGAGTTTTGGTTTAGCTTGGTTCCACTCTTCGAACTCTTAGGAAGACAGGGGTGCAAATTGTAGCATGTAAACATATTCATGAGCTGTAAATTGGGTAATCTTAGAGGTAATTTGACGCGTTTCCATCTATCAACCCACCGTCATAAGAGTTCAGTATCTAGTCAACAGCGAGTGTACGAAGTGTGGCATATATTCAATCCACTGGAATACATAAGCTAACAGGCAGATATAGTGTCGATATTTGTAGAGGTTGTTGGATACCTCCATCCAGTCAGATAGGATAAAATGAATCTGATATTTTGATGTATTCTTTTTGAATTCAGAATGTGGTATATATATGTAAAAGGTGAACATCGAATGATGGGTATTTATTGTGACGTGTTTTAAATCTCTGCTAGAATCCGTTGTCAAACAAACTGATGATGGAAAACAGTACACATCGGTTACCGGCACTTCAACATGTTTGTCTGTCTGTCGCTCGTATTCACCGTATTTGTGTAACCAATGAGGTGTGGTGAACGTCAAGGTCAATGTGTCTGTTGGAAGCATTATGGGAGATCAACTCAAGGGCTAATCGTTCATGGTTCCATTTTGCCATCTAGATGAGTAAAGCACACTGACCCACAGTTGGCGACATCCTGCATTGTTCGCCGCGCTTTCACACACAGGTGTACAGCGTGAGATGACCCATCAATGATTTCGTATAGGCGAAGGTAAATTTGGAAACTTGGACCATGTTCCGTTACCCGAGTGTGGGTCTCGCAACCAATCTAAACCGTTACTGAAGACATCTTGAAAGATGACGGGTAATCGAAGTTAGCGGCGTTAGCTATTTCACTTTTTTTTTTACTGAGGCGTCTGTGAACTAAGGACGTTTAATGCACAAAGGTAATGAAAGATACTCGGCTGTTTCTTTGTGATTTTAGTTCGTTTACAAGATGTACACATCCTGTCCACAGGGTCTAGAGGACACTGTGCCTTTGGCACTTTCCCCATCCTCCTCTTTTCTCATCGTGAATGACTTTTTTTACATGGTTTATGTATAGTAGTACAGCACCAGCGATGTTGGCTAACATATTGCTGTAACTGATAGTATTAGAGGAAGATAGTGAGTTTATCATTTTCAAATCGAAATAACACATGTTAGGCAAAAGAGTGTATAGTAAAATCAAATTTAAAATTAGAATATTCAAATACATGGATGAAATCGGATATCGGTTTAACCTCACTGCATTGTTTAAGACAATGACTTCCAGTCGGATGTTGGTGGAAGCTTCTAGCAGACAATGTAAACACTGTGAAGCCTTAGTCCAGAACCGACAGTTTCAACAACACTTGTTATGCCTTTATTTGAAAATGTGATGAGTAAGAGTCGCTTTTGTTTGTGCCACAAGCAGGCAAAGTAACAGCGTAAAACATGCACACGAATGAGTCAGTAAAAGGAGACCAAAGCTAATCCACTTGAATGTGGTCGTACAGATCTGTGATTCGTGGGGGGCAAATGTCCGATGACGCATAGGTGCACAAGATCCATTGGCCAGTAGGCCTACTAATCGCTAACCCGGACGAGACATATACACGCGAAGGCGGCCACGACAGGACACGAAAGTCAGAGGCACCGAGAGTATCCCGGGGGCTAACACTGATACTTAACTGGCTCATAACAAAGCGAATAAAAGCTTTGGTTTAGATAAAAAGTACAGACGATAAGTCTTGTTCAATTAAATCCAACTTAAAAACGTAACGAACAACCGAGTCGGAAGTAGGAACGAACATTTGTCAGATGGTATACTTGCGACTCTCAACGCCCTGTTCAATTTTAGCTGCAGTACCTCACAGAGCCCGGTCACATTTTGATTAACCCGATTATCTACTACCGCTCCAAATGTTTCAAGCCCCTTAAAATGAGTAACGAGTGGTCCAAAGCAAGAGACGAATGCGACAGATCAGTTGTTTGTACCGGTTGGCTGTGGCATTACCAAACCGTTGAGTTTAGTGCATATAAAGGCACAGATGACAAAAGTTAGAATCAACTCATGAAAGAGGTGAACGTTCCATTGCGTGTCATAAAACACTTAAGTTCACATTACTGTGTGTGTGTACGTGGAATTGCTACAATGCTGAACAGTCACCACCGTTTATCGTTAATTTCTATACAGCCGAAGATAGTTCAGTGGAACATACCGGCACGGGATGGAATAATGTGGCTGCTGGATGGTCCACTCACCTGCCCAGATAGCGTATGTCAGCTTTTGCTAGAAGATATTGATTTCTACGATATGTACGTTTCCGCATGTCAGACTTCTCATTTGCCCAACGAACCAGACGCAGCGGCTGACTTCCGCAAAAAACCACTGGATATAGCAGCCCGACATCCGGACGACTGTACGGTGATTTTACAACACAGTGAAACTTCAGTGAACCTAATTGAAGCTTGATAGTGATGTTGCATAATTGCGGTTGACATTATTTTTGCCGCCTAGTTTGAATCGCCTACGATCATGATTTGCAGAACTATTAGCTTTCATCCAATAAATTACACTGTTGAAATTGTTTCTCACTTTTGATTGACCTTAAAAATCAATACAGTAGTTGTGGTAACAAAGTGATTTCGTTCGCCTGCTAATTTAATCAATGTCGACTGATCGATCGGAATAAGTCAACGTGATTCAGTTAGTCTGAAGTGGTGAAAAAAGCTCTGATGAACATGGCAACATAAGGGTGTATTTCATAGACTTCGAGAGCATCGATGTCACAAAGTCGGAATGACGAACAAGACTGGTGGAATGACAGTTATTCTGAGCTCAAACGGGTCCCTCGCGCTCAGCAAACGCAACCTGTTTTCGCTATTTTCTAATGTGCACGACGTTCTGAATGCTATGCTCAAACCTGTAACAGTAATGCGACACCTCCCATGATCCATTTGGCCGGTTTCTCTTTGGTCTTCAAATGGAACGTCCATACAAACGTGGGACCACGAGCCTTTGTTTTATACACCGGACACGCGTACATCGCGGCTACACGACCCTCTTGTCTATCCGACGGGACCGCACGCAGCAAAATCACGGGCATCGGAGGTGCGAGTTCTTTGATTCGAGCATCCACCATACAGCCGGCCGCCGAATCCCAACGAGCACCTTCCATGAACAGGCCGTGGACGTACGCGCCTTCACGCGGAGCTGAACCCATCTCTTCGCGTGTCTTCTTGGTTACTTCCACGCTAATACAAATTTTGTCCAGTGGCCACTCCATCTTGCGCGCGGTCTGTTGCATCACAGCAGTCAGGAACGACTGCGGATTGAACAGACCACCGATCCATACCGATCCCGGTAGACCCAAATCTTGAGACCAAATGTCCAAATCTTTGACTCTGTTCAGCATATCCGCGAACCATAAGCCAAGGGGATATAAGCTGGGATAAGCGTAACGTTCCCAAGTGGCTGGAACCTGAGAAGAAAAAGGTCAATGGTCAAGACTGTTACAAGACTTCTAAATAGAAACTGGCTTTGGTGTTGGGGCCAATAGAGAAGACATGATACGTAACAGAAGAAAACCGCATGTGAAGAAGTATTCTGCTTCTTCGAATTGTCTAAATCGAAAAATAACTGCAACGACATGTGTTAGGAAAAGGCACTTTTTACCAAAAATTCGCCATATTTTCCAAGGAAAGTGGATTTCTTCATTTTCGGGGATTTGAACGCCCGTCAGAATTCCCGATCATCCGATAATTTGCGCTCGCCTGTGATTGATCCGTTCACCGGCCTAGGCCCAAGACAACCCAAAACCTATAAACACGGTTGCTATAAACCAACATTTTGCCTTCGGGCTGAGCAGCAAATAAAGCTCGTTCGAAGGTCGTCTTTTGTCTTGTTGAGAGTTCTAAGTCGCGAGAGTTAGAATCCGATACTTGCGCTCTGATTTTCGTGCAGTTTTGAGATATTGTTGCGAGCGTTCGTGACAGAGATACTGCTCATGGTCTTTGAGTTTGCTCTTGCCTTTCTCTATCAAGGGGACGTAACAACATGTTAGCTACCGTTAGTGAACGCTGTCTGCCATCGACCTGAGTGAATTCAGAACAGCTTTCCAAAGTCGTAATCGCCATCAACATTGTAAGCTTTCTAGGTGAAACTGCCAATGTATGCAATAAGATTGTAAAGTTGTGGGAGACAAAAGCACGAATTTAACCAGTCAAAGGAACAAAGCTCACTCCCTACCGGATAGCTCTATTTTCTAAACAGTCGTTTATGTGTTCGGTTTAGATTTATAAACACTCGAGGTCACTGCCCATAAATTCTCATGCAGAGTCAGCATTAGTGAGGAACAGTCGAAACAAATAAAATGAAATATATTTAGATTGAAGTTGAATAGAGCTGTCCAGAGTTGGTGCACATGAATCTGCATGCTGTATGGCGGTTCTTAAAATGTTCCTACAAACCGAATGTCTCAGGTTAGTTACACCTATTTTATGTATAAACTAGATACTACTGTTGTGCACCCTCAAAAGGTAGCGGGTCAACACATCTGAACACAATTGACACAGTCGACCTCAGACATTTCTGCACAATTTTGATCTGTAAATGTAGCGAACGAAGTGGGCAAACTTAAAGTTTTCACATTTCCATACTGAGTTTACGTCACAGGATGGGTTGACTGTCCCAAAGTTCCTTGATTCCTTAGCTCCTTTGGTCAATAATTAAACAAATATATTTTTCCACTAAAGTCTATCAGCGTCACATGATTTCACTGTTCAAAAACTTAAGTAGCTCAAGAATTCTGGTGATTTACATTGTACACAATTGAGTAAAGTGACATATTTTCCGTATGTGTTCACTTTTTATGTCATACTGAGGCCTGGTTGCCATAGTTTACTGCTCATAGCTCAAATCTGTTAACTAAAGAGAGAAAAACTGACAGATGCGAACTCCCTGTCGTTCTAGCAACTGGAGTCACATTCGAAATGCAAACAGGATAAATCAAAATGTCAAACTCGCTTCGCCATAACAACTGGGGAGAAGTTCATAACACGCTTGATTTTCAGTCTCTAGAGGTGCTGACACAAAATATTTATCAGTTCACACATGTGTCCGGGAAAAATGAGGGTACCCCAAATTTTGCACTTTCGTACCTGGCTAGATATGAAATTCTCACATAAGTGCTTTGGAAGATAACGACACAATTAATAACCTCTAAGATCGTTCATTTGGCTATGTTTATTACTACCATTGTACAATCTGGGTGAGTCAACACCCGAAGTATATTAATTAACATTACGGGCAAAGGGCACAACCACTCGTAATCAATCAACTCTACAGAATGTATTACCTGAAACGATTAGCACAGCTCGCTTGTGTCCGCAATGTGCTATGGAACCAAACAAACAAGACTATGTGGAGCAAACCAGGATACAGAAACCGTAGTAGTGTGTTTGCGCGTGCACCATCAAGACTAGAACTGCGCGCGCGATCAACCGGTCAACAGAGCAGTAGCACAGCCAGTATAATAAGTCAGACAGGTCGTGAACGGTGACTACACTGGTCGCGAACAAATGATATGACGTGATGTGCACAAGAGAGAGACTACTACGACGGTTAACCTAGACATTGTAGTAGGTATTCCATACCTGTCTACACAGTGGCCAGTATCGTCATGTGGTAATACGAAACGAGATCTACAGTTGATTCAAAATCTGTGACTTGTTCACGTTGCCTAAGCTAATCTTCCGTAAAAGGAAGTTAGAGTGGCAACAGTGTTCACAATGTTGACGACAGCTTCCACTGGAGGACCCCTATAAGTAAAAACGTTGATTGACAGTTGACCAGTGACCTCTGAGGTCACTAGTTGTTCTTCCCGTGCCATCTCAAGGCGGTTTTGGGTCCGCATTTACTTAACACATGGTACTAACTGTAGTCTCTGAAAGCGATGCTACATCATGTTTTTCTGTACCAACCTTGAAGCTCAACAAACATTCACTGGGAAGTAAAAAATAAACATCTGGACTGGATCTGGTTGATTCGGACCTTTGGCTTCGAATCTGTGCACCAGTTACTGAATCTGGCAGCGCCACTCTCAAAGGACTGCAGTGACCGCCACGAGTATGAAGACATCACGCGATATGCGCGCGTGTGTACGACAGAGAAAAATAAGTGAACCAATCAGTTGCTTTGAAAACGTAGACGCTGGTAGCGCAGTTGACGCAGCATTATGAGGAGGATCGAGTCAGTTGGTTAGTTTCACGAATCTGTTACAGCATTCTAATCGCAGTCTTGATGGCTGCAACTACGATAAATAGCTCCAGTATGTGATAATCAGAAGAACGCTACTCAGAGGTGAGCAGGACTACCGTGCGCTTTAAACACGTCCAGAGAATGTATGCGCTATATCTAAGAAGATAGAAGTAATTAAACTAAATCGCCGGTTGTTATTACCGTTAATGGACTTTTATTTGTGCAAAAGGTCTCCGATGGAAACTGTCGCTAACCTTGAAAACACTGTTATCGCTGGGGCTTGCAAATGTGACCTCGGAGGTGGTTCCAGGAGCTGACAACAGTATTGGCGAAGTTTTGTTTCCTAACATAGGTCTGGGACCGGGGAATGTAGAGCCACTTGTCTTGAGCACGCAGTCGGTTATTAGTCGCTAAGATAAAAAAAATATTTGTTTCCCGAGTCCTATAGTCAACAATAAATGCGTGAAGATGAAGTCGCTGCGTAGTCATTGAAATTTAAGTGGATAGAATTCAATAGTTTCAAGCCGATACTAATAGAAGATATGTCTTAAGCCAGTGGCCAGTTTGGTAATCGCCCGCTGCATACATTCGATACCGTACGAATAAGAGGTTCAGAAAGTAGTTTTATGCCTGGTATGCAATGCATTTGAAACGCCTTCTTGTCTCCTCGGCGGAAGATCCACCTTATAATTTCAATTAGTGCGGGTCCCGTTTTTGCAACAACTTTGTGACTGTGGACGAAATACAAGTTAGACGATGATCTGACGCCAGATCTTCCTTCAGATCGATTTTTCCTAATAGCCACTATGATTTGTGTGTACTTCTAGTGTTTCCGCCCAGAATACCATATGTGCATTGCCATTAGGAGAAACTCCGGTTACAAGACCGATGTCCAAACTTATCAAGTACAGTCTATACTGTGTCAGGACCAGCAGCACAACACAATTTTGACTCATCGGTAGAAAGGAGAGCGCCATTGAAAGTAAGTTCTGAAGGTTCACTACCATAAATCAGTAACCATAGACAGCAGGGGACAGAACGTCTAGGAACCAATGTAGTAATCAGGATGGAAAAAGAAGA